>JAJMHT010000001.1:122756-332649 GCA_030583145.1 Metschnikowia vanudenii | reverse complement strand
TAATTGATCAAATTATTTATTCCGATTTTATATTGAGAACTCTTTATTGTCTCTTCCATTCTTCAAAAAAAAAAAAAAAAAAAAAAAAAACAATTTATTCATATTCTTACTCAAAGCCCAAAAGTTATATTTTTTTCATGAACTTTAACAACAAATTCGAAAATTGAATAATTATAAAAGTAAAAAAAAAATACTTTAACACTCTAAATTGTCTTAAAAGAGCTACAAAGAAAAAGCAATTCATTTTTACTGGCAAACGATATAGTAGGCAAATCACAATAGTGTTTTATCACATTACATACTCCTAGGTCTCTTCGTAGTTTCTCGATGCGATGACCCCACCTGTTCCTCCATCCAGTGGCATCGCGACAATTACGAATAAAAATATAGGCGAAGAGCTAGTGAACACCAAAATGTCTGAAACCAAACGCCAAAAACTTGATATTCCAACCATGAGAATTTGTACACATTCGGGATCCTTCCATGCTGACGAAAGTTTGGCTATTTATCTTTTGCGTCTCTTACCAAAGTTCTCTCAAGCCCAGTTGGTGAGATCAAGAAACCCAACTGATTGGGACTCGAGTGACATTGTTGTCGATGTTGGTGGAAAGTATGACGGCGGAAAGAAATGGTTCGACCACCATCAAAGAGATTTCAATGAGAATTTTTCTCCTCTGTATCAAACCAAGCTTTCTTCTGCTGGATTGATCTATAAGCATTTTGGAAAGGAAATCATCCAGGAAGTTCTTAAGCTCCAGAACCAAAGTGATGTTGAGATGCTCTATGAAAAAGTTTACAAAGAGTTCATCGAGGCTATTGATGCTAATGATAACGGTATTAACAACTATCCTTCGGATGTTGAGAAGAAATTCAACGACAGAAACTTGACGCTTCCATCTTTGGTTTCTCAGTTAAACCCTCGTTGGAATACGGATCCAGTTGACAAGGACTTCGATGAGGCCTTCGCTAAAGCCAGTGAATTGATGGGTCTGGCTTTCTTGAACTTGGTCAAGGGTTATGGTGAGTCTTGGTTGCCTGCTAGGGACATTGTTGATGCTGCATTCAAGACCAGATACGAAGTTCATCCTTCTGGTGAAGTGATTGTTTTGGACAGATTCTGTCCATGGAAAGAACATCTTTATGCTATCGAAAAGGAGAACAATGCTCAGGGCGATATCAAGTTTGTCTTGTTCCAAGATTCCAGTGCCTCTTGGAGAATTTCGACCGTGTCTGTCACTTCGTCCAGTTTTGAATTCAGATTTGGCCTCCCTGAGCCTTGGAGAGGTATTAGAGATGAGCAATTGTCGGAATTGACTGGCGTCGACGGTTGCGTGTTTGTGCACGCTGCTGGGTTCATCGGTGGCTGCAAAACCAGAGATGGTGTCACAGAGCTTGCTAAGTTGGCTTTGGCCTCGCGTAAGTGAATTTAAGTTACGAAGTACTGATAAGGGCATTTTTTAAAGTGATTACCTGAATTATTCTAAACAAATTTAGTCGAAAATTAAACGACCGAGAGACCCGACCGACAAGTAGTTCTTCCGGCAATTGGTATTCTACTCTTTCTTTCTTTCTTTCTTTTTTTTTTTTTTGGCAGCTCGCAACGCTTTAATCATATCAAACAAGCGGATCAGATATATCAGATTGCTACACAGAATTATCTTGTAGAATTACTCCAACAATGGAGCAGATTCAGTGTCGGTTACCTTTCTAACGACTCTGCCAGAGGCGACTAAGACAGTGATGATGAGCAAAAGGCCAGAAATAATGAAACCGAAAATCCATTGCAAGGCAAAGGCTTTGGTGAACAATTGACCCAATCCCAAGCCAAAAGCCAAGACAGTGGAAGTAGCACCAACTCCCCAATCATTAAATACAAAGGTGAAGAATCCAGGGATAACAAGCAACAGCCAGACCAAGAAGTTTGCAATGACTCTGCCCAAAAACTTGTGAACATGGAACAAGACAGCACCATTCCACAAAATTGCGAAGAATAACCACGACAATGGAAGGGCAGCAGTAGTCATGTGAATCAAGAAGTAGTTGCTCAATGGCTTGATGGCAAATGTCTTGTGTGTCGTGTACAAGGCAAGAATGTTAATCAAGTTAATGAACAAGATGACCTCAGACCAGAAGTAATGGTGGCGAACAAAAAGCAGAGTCCAGATGAACACAAAGAGGTTAAAAGCAGTGAAGTGCCATCCAACCTTCTTGGTGTATTCCAATCTGTTAGTCACACCAGCAGACGAGTCAACGACTGGAACGAAGATTTGAGAGATGAACAAGACTTGCATGAAAATCAAGAGTCCCCAGTAAGCCATAGTGACCACAATGTTAAGTGTGAATGGCGTTTCCCCCACATGGTATGGAGTGTCATCACTAAATGGTTGTCTGCCACTAAAGTATCTGACAGTGGAGTAGGTGGAAAGAATCCAAGAGACCACGGTGGAGATCTTGTGGGTAAGAAGTTCGTTCAACATATTTGATCTTTTATTATTTTTTCAACAGAAGAAGAAATTCCGAATTATATTCGGGTATCAAAATTTGAAACTACAGGCATGCACTTTATATACGACTTAAATTTCAGGGTGTTCCATCTCTAGCAATAGTAGCAACCTAAGCAATGCGCCGTGCGTGGACCGAAAGCGGAAATGCCGTGATCAGCCCAGGGTTCGGAGAGGGGAAAGAGGCGAGGGGTCTCGTCACAAATTTAATAATAAGCTTCTCTTTTTGAGACTGAGGGGGTAAAATAAAATATTTTACAATTTTATCAGCATGGAAAGGCTGCTTCATTAAATTGCTTCGCTAGAAGCAATCATCGGAATGTACTTCTTCGTTAACATAGATTGCGAGAGCAATATTCGGACCAGACTAGCAAGAACGTGCATGAATGTGGGAGTTGTATAGGAATTCTTCGGGACGGGTGTGCATGGAGGGGCAAATAAAACGGGAAATTAGGCCCAATGGCTTCGGGTTAAAAAAAGAAAAGAATAATAGTGAAATACATCAGAATAATACTTCTCTTAGTGCTTTCTTATCCGCCGAAGCTCCTAGATTGAATGCCGTACTTTACAAGTTTGTTTTTGAGAAATTGGAATTGCTCTGGAGTTCATTCGCAAGTAACACACGTTCCTCGTCCAGTTCCGTACGATCTGGAAAATGGACGACAAAGCGCAACTATATACGCGAAATGTTGCCAATTTCCAAAGTGCAAGACCCAAATTTTATGAATTGCAGTTAGCCCACGTTTTGAATTTCACATGCAACTATTCAGTATTCACTGCTTTAGCATGTACTTTGCACCAAAAGACTTCATTTTGCAATAATTTTGACTTTTTTCAAAACTTTAGTAGGGTGCTTTTTGGGACGCTTGATCTCTAATTTCTGGGTCTGGCTATACATCCTTGTGGCAGACTAAAAAGAAGAAATCTTGTGTTGCGCCTGCAGCGTAGCCAACATTGAGGGCCGAAAAAAAAATACGAGGCGAAGAATTAGACACTTTTTTCGTAAGAAAAACAAAAGAGAAATAGCAATAATACTTAGACAATAGAGAGAAAAGATAAACTTCAAAAATATGGATAATCTAAAAATTGACTATAGGGAGAGCGCTGAATGTTTCAATTGAGAACTCGAAAATACGCGTTTTGAGGCTTATAGGGAAGTTATGTAGAGGGTCCGAAAGAGAAAATGCAAGAAAAAAAACCTACGAGGAACACAACGGCATCTTTGCCTGGTGGCTTTAATAGATTTTCATTTTGGTATTAAAATTTTTCAATAGAATCATTGAATTCTCAGCTAGGGCGGTAGTTTTCCCTTGATTTTTTTCCAAAAAAGCTTTGCATTCAACTCTTGAACCCAAGTATGGAGGTTATTTTGTTTGGCCCCTTTCCCAAGATAACACTCGGAAGCTGCGAGCGTGTCGCCCACTCGCCAATGTGCACATCTCGGCTGGTTTCGACACGCAAAACACGTCAAGCCCGGCTCGATTCCTTTCATATTTTTTTTTTTGTTGTTATTGACAACTTGTTTATTCAACGCAAGCTCTTCCCCAGAACCAGTTTCGTTTTTCGGTGCCAAAGAATAAAACTCTTCTTTGCTTTCAAGGTTTAACTAGTGTATGGGATTACTTCTGTTCTACTTAATTGGACAAGGTTTATATTTGCTAAAGAAGAAAATGGATAAGAACACCTACGCCCCAGTGGGCAACGCAGCTACCTCCTCGATTGCCAACTCTGGTCCTTTGTCGATCGCTTGTTACTGTGCTGCATCTATTTTGATGACCGTGACCAACAAGTACGTTCTTTCGGGCTACTCTTTCAACTTGAACTTCTTCCTTTTGGCCGTGCAATCTGCTGTGTGTATTTTGACTATCGCAACTTTGAAGGGTCTTAATGTCATTACATACAGACAATTTAACAAGGAAGAGGCCAAAAAGTGGATGCCTATTGCTCTCTTGTTGGTTGCCATGATTTACACGTCTTCCAAGGCTTTGGCTTACTTGTCTATTCCCGTCTACACTATTTTCAAGAACTTGACAATTATCTTGATTGCCTACGGTGAAGTCTTGTGGTTCGGCGGTAAAGTCACCACTATGGCCTTGGGATCTTTCCTTTTGATGGTGTTCTCTTCTGTGCTCGCCACATACGGTGACAGCTCTGCTTCTAAGTCTGCTGAAGACATGTTCACCTTGTACTTGGGATACTTCTGGATGTTCACTAACTGTTTTGCTTCGGCCGCATTTGTGTTGTTCATGAGAATCAGAATCAAGTTGACCAACTTCAAGGACTTTGACACCATGTACTACAACAACTTGTTGTCCATCCCTGTGTTGTTGGTTGCTACCTTTGTGTTCGAGGACTGGTCTGCCAAGAACCTTGCCGATAACTTCCCAGCTGAAAACAGAACTGCCACCATCCTCGCCATGATTTTCTCCGGTGCTTCTTCGGTCGGTATTTCATACTGCTCTGCTTGGTGTGTTAGAGTCACTTCTTCTACCACTTACTCCATGGTCGGTGCTTTGAACAAGTTGCCAATTGCCTTGTCTGGTTTGGTTTTCTTCGAAGCTGCCGTTAACTTCTGGTCCGTCTCTTCCATTTTCGTTGGTTTTGTTTCTGGTTTGGTCTACGCTGTTGCCAAGCAAAAGCAACAAAAGGAGAACTCCCAACAGTTGCCTTCAACTAAGTAAACTTCTCTAAGAAAGTAGAGCGAAAGAGGAAGATATTTGATTCATTTCAGATTTTTCTAAACTAGCTGAGGATGTTTATAGAGTTTCAATAGAACCAAGTTTATATCTAGAGAAAACAATCTCAGCTGTAGTGACCCTCCAATCAGGTACCCTCACGTAAAATCGCGAGTGCACTTCATTACATAGATCCAACACTTGCGATTTTTGCTTGGTTTGTGATATATCACTGGAGAATATTAATTCAAGCTCTGAAGGCATTGAAGACGCGAAACAACAGACACGTTTCAATTGTCAGTCTTATTATGTCGTCATTGTTGTTCAACAGATCCATCTCAACAGTAGGGTCTGCCTCAGCCCGGCCCTGTATAGTGATGTAGTGAGCAAAGGTAGTACGGAAAGGCAGCGAAAAAAAGTTTGGGGCACGAGAATTCCACAGAATAAATACTCACAGGTAACCTGTTCCTTAATCGAAATATGGCAGAAAATAGCTTAGAGGCAATTCCAATCTATTTGAAAGAGTCGCTTGATCCACGCAATGCTAAGGAGGCAGAGGCCCACTTGAGGGCCATTGAGAGTCAGCCTCATTTCGTGATCAACCTCTTGAATGTTGTCGCATCGTCTAACTTAGATCCTTCTGTCAGACTTGCGGGTTCCTTATTTCTCAAGAACCTCGTGAAAAGAAAATGGGTCAACGAGGATGGTGAATACCTCTTGTTTGCCGAGGATGTAACTTATGTCAAGGCCGAGATCTTGAATGTCATGATAAAATTGCCAAACAATATCCAGGCCCAATTGGGCGAAACAATCTCCATCATCGCTGAGCTGGATTTCCCCCATAAATGGGAAAACTTGATTGACGAGCTTGTAGCAAAGTTATCCGTGGATGACTTTGTTTTGAACCGGGGTATTTTCCTCGTTGCACACTCTATCTTCAAGAAGTGGAGACCACTCTTCCGTTCCGATGAATTATTTTTGGAGATCAAGATGGTTTTGGACAAGTTTGCCCTGCCATTCATGACTTTACTCACGACAACAGACAAGCTTATTGATGAGGCATTGACACAATCAAACGGTGCCTCACTTTCGATTTATTTGGAGTGTTTATTGCTTGAGATTCAAATCTACTATGACTTAAACTGTCAGGATATCCCCGAGTTCTTCGAAGACAACTTATCAACGGGTATGGGAATCATGCACAAATATCTTTCGCTCAAAACTCCTTTGGTTGGAGACGCCGATGATGACGAGGATATTGATGTACTCATCAAGACTAAGTCGGCGATATTGGAGTTGATCTCGCTATATGTAACCAGATATGCGGAGGAATTTGACCCAATGACTGAAACATTCATAACTTCTGTCTGGCAGTTGGTCAATACCGGTGTTACTAAACAGTCAAAATATGACTTATTGACCGTGAAAGCATTATCTTTCTTGACATCCATCACACAGGTCTCCAAATACCAGTCCTTTTTCAACAGCGAGCAAGCCATGAAAGAAATCATAGAAAAGATTATCTTGCCGAACATTGTGTTCAGGGACGTTGATGAAGAATTGTTTGAAGATGAACCTATCTCATTTGTAAGATCTGACTTGGAAGGCTCAGACTTTGACTCCAGAAGAAAATCATCCACGGACTTTTTGAGAGAGTTGAAAGAGGTAAACACAGCCCTTTTAACCAATACAGTCATGTCTTATGTCAACCAATTCTTGTCACACAATGACTGGAGAAATAAGGATATTGCAATTTACTTATTCACCTCTTTGGCAGCTAAGGGATCCGTCACAAACATTGGTGTTACCTCTACAAACTTGCTTGTGGATGTTGTTGATTTCTTCACCTCAAATATCGCATCCTATTTGGTGGAGGATGCTTCTCCAATTTTGAAAACTGACGCTATCAAGTATATTATGACATTCAGAAACCAATTGACCAAAGAACAACTTCTTACTACCGTGCCTCTTTTGGAGAACCATATAAATCACGAAAATACTGTGGTGTTCACTTATGCCGCAATCACGATCGAAAAACTTTTCTCAATGACTAGCTTTACTGACTCTGCACATCTTCCAGTGTTCAACAAGAATGATATTCAACCTTATGCTAGCAACTTGTTGCACAATCTTTTCGCTCGTATTTTGTCGAGCACCGTGCCAGAAAAATTGTCAGAGAATGAGTTTTTGATCAGAAGTGTAATGAGAGTTTTGAGTACTGCTGAAGATACCATTGCCGAATCTTTCAAGATTACAATAATTGGTCAGCTTCTTGAAATTTTGAGTATAATTGCCAAAAACCCTGCAAATCCTAGATTCACACACTATGTCTTTGAAAGTTTGGGTCTCTTGATCAAATTTAGCTCTTCTTCGAAGGCGGAAGTGGTTCCAAAGTACATATCCTTGATCATGCCTGCCTTGCTTCAAATATTGAGTGAAGATGTCCAAGAATTTGTTCCTTATACATTCCAGATTTTGGCGTTTTTGCTCGAGGAACTCCCTGCCTCAATCTCGTTGCCCGAACAATACTCTGGTTTGGTGAAACCCATATTATCACCAGCTGTGTGGGAGTACAGAGGCAATGTTCCAGGTGTCACCAGGTTAATTCTAGCTATAATGAAGCACGACTCTTCGGCTTTTGCCAGAAACGCACAGGAACTTACACCGCTTTTGGGAGTCTTTCAGAAATTAATTGCTTCTAGAGCAAACGATTCATATGGATTTGAATTGCTTGAGGGAATCTTGCTCAACATGCCACTTGACCTTTTGTCAAACTATCTCAATCAAATCGCCATCTTGTTATTGACAAGATTGAAGAACTCAAGAACTGAAAAGTTCATTAAGAAGTTTGTTCTTTTCCTTTTATCATTATCATGCATTCCTTCGAATGCTACGTTGGCTGCAAAAACAGGAGGCCACGTCAATGCGGATTTCGTGATCAACTTTCTCGACTCTGCTCAACAAGGTGTCTTCCAACAAATCTTCTCCAGCTTCATTTTACCTACTTCTGAGGCCTACACTGCTTTACAAGATAAAAAAATCAGTGCATTGGGTCTTTCACAGCTCGCAACATCTGCTGGATTCACCCAAGGTAATTATAGAGTTCTTGTGATACCCACTGTTGAACAGTTGTGCAAGAACCTTTCCCTCTTGCAAGGTATCTCCAACACAGCAAGCACAGTAATGAACACCACAACAGGGGATGCCAATACAACTACTGTGGCCATTAACGACTTAGATTTGGAAAGTGCTGCGTATGGGTCGTCATTCTCTAGGCTTGTTTCCATTCACTTGAAGCCTTTTGATCCTTTGCCCGAAGTCAGGAATGAAGACTTTAAGTCTATTCAGACAGGTGCAATTTCCAACATCAAAAAGCTAGAGCAGCTCGGCGTTTTAAACCTGTTAAGCGAAGAATCGAAATCTTTAATAACCAGATTCTAGATCGATAAATAAAAGTATATTTTGTATAATACAGACGTAGTTAAACACAGAAAGAACCAAGCTCAACATTTATATAAGACCTAATTCACAATTCGACAGTGTCGCAATAAAAGGATGGAGGGCAATTTGAATGCTTCCAATGGACAAGCAGTCCACCAAAGCGAAAAAAAAAAAAATAACATCTAAAGAATTCAAATGACATAAGTCAGAGAGGAAAATGGATCCCATTCATGAGATTTGCAATTACGAAGATCTGGTCTTCGAAAACCGCGTATTAGGTGGACACCTAATTTGGAGAGTTTATAAGGGTCTGAAAGATCGGATCATCTCTGGAAACAGAGGAGGGTTCTTGGACCAGACCTATAGCTGGAGTGTTGTTAGCCGATGGGGCATTCGATGAAAGACTAGCAGAGTCTGCCTCGCTCTTCAATTCCAGACTGCTGCCGTTTTCTCCATTTTCCATTTCGCTGAGCTTTTTCAATCGTTCTTGCTCGGCAAGCTCAGCAGCAGTGAGAAACCGTCCTCCTTGTCCACGTGGTCGTCTCATTGCGTGCTTATGCCTGGACTCGTGCAAGTAAGGTTTACGCGTCCGCGCTATTTTCAATGTTTCCTCTAGTTTGGCCCGAGCAATTCTTCTCTTCAAGATACGATGATATTGCTTTGCATTAACGTAGAATGGCTGCTCAGATGGCTCTTCTACAGGCGGTGGATGGGGAATGTGGTGAACTGGTGGAGGTATGTGTCCCTGGTTCGGGTGATTGCTTGCTGGAGAATGTTCATGTATGGATTGGGCAGAGGATGAGTGTGGAGCAGCACCGGAATCATCAGGTATAGAGTCTTGTGCATAGAATCCGTTCTGTGCACCAGGTTCCTGAGATGGGTCAAATGGCGCTGAAGGACCAGATGAGTAATATGGCGATCTCGTATTTTGATCCAAGTGATTGTGCATTATCTGGTGTGGCTGTTGAGTGTTGTAGAAAGCCTGCTGAGGCTGTTCATGGTAGTAGGCATCTTGTTGGTGGTTTTGCAAAGACGTCATTGTAAAATATCAGTTCGATTTATCTGAGGGCTTTGTGTTGTAAAGACTTGTTGTGATAATTTTGAGTCACCCTGTAGGATGGTGTCCAACTGTTGTGTTTGTAGAGCTTTTGTTTGAAGATTTTCAAATGTTCTCTTTTGTTGCAACAGCAATAAATGAGGGTTGAATAAACCAGAAAAAAATTTAGTCAAGGAAGCAAAAAAAAATAAGTCTGCAGAGAGATTTTCCAGTCTTTGAATTTTTCGTAGTGTACTTCAACTTCTGTTGTCTTCAATTCTATGGTCAAGATGTAAGGAATAAATTTGACACTCCGCACGAGGTCAGTCACTATGCCATACTGCGCTTTGAAATCCATCCGATCTCGGGATGAGCGAGCGCAGTCTCGCCTCAGATATTGATATAGAAAATACTAGAATTAATCTGTGAAGCTTTTGTTATTATTAATAATTTAACCACAAAATCTATCTTATTGTTACGCAAACGCTAAATACATCTGTTCTGGCATAATTAAACTCAGATATGGGTTGAAGTTTTGCGTTTTCAAGGTTGAGCAAGGCCTATGTGATCCCACCTGTGATTTATTGTTCCGGTTTCGCTCAGCCTTTCCGTGCGAACGGCAAAGAGTCAACCCAAGTTTCACACCTACATTGCAGCATATGGAAGTTCGATTTCTTTAGATAATCACAAAAGAATAGATGATTCGGAACATAGGAGTATCATATAACATACAGCCAGATGCTACGCGTGTTTTTGCGTTGTCCTTTATTTCCTTCTGGTATTGATCGATCTCTGCTGACGTGGAGTTGCCTGGTATAACCATATGCGTACATCTTTCCGCCCTGGCCCGATAACAACTACGCGCGGGAAGCGCAGAAACCATCTGCTTATGAATCTGGCATCTACTTGTGCAAGATGCTTGTTTAACCGGCGCACTCAGCCAGTCAATCTCATTAGCGTTAGATAAGTTTAAACTCTAAACTTATTAACTGTTGTTTTGGAAGTTACTCTGATCGAAAGCTGTCCTCTTTATTTCATCACCTGGAATCTCCAACTGACGAGCTATCCTCTCTCTTATCAGAGATATTGGTGCCGCATTTTGAATCCCTCTTACTGGTCCCACTTGCCCCACTGGATCCAAGAACCCCGAGAATTCTTCTTGAAAGTCCTCCACACAATCCTGTTGCATGGATATCCTTTGCAAGATATAATTTTTTGCCCTTCTTTCAGGCTTGATGACACGGTTATCGGCCGCGAACAGCTTCTCCGGTAGAGTTGGTATCTCGATCTTACCTAAACTTGTTTCCCTTGACAGTTCATAGCGGATTGGTGAATCTGTGACCTTGTTCTCTTCCGTCTTTTTCTTTTCTTGAGCACTCACAACGTGGTCCGGCCAACTACACTGTAGTTTGTTGGAGGTGCAGTTTTTGCAATATGGATAAGCAGACTCGTCACATTTCTTCTTACGCCTTCGGCAGGTGAAACACCCGTTTCTAGACCGTATTTGAGGCCTTTGAGCCATATTTTAATCTTTGTAATGGAAAGAATGATGGATTGTGAGTTTTTTTTAAAAGCTCTAAAATATTTTCCCAATTAGGTAATCGCGCACCGCGCTTACGGAAAGGATTACTCACTGCCGTACGAACGAAAGGCCCCAGTTTTGTCCCAAATCCACAAATTCCAAAACATGGATGTCTAAAAGTGTTGTCTATGTCATTTGAATCCATTTGAAACCCATTCTGTTTGCATGCTCTATTTTCACGTGTGGAAATTTTGAACAAAGACGAGTCCCGTGAGCCCCAAGGGACCAGTAGGAAACCAAACCACGAGGCAGCAAGATAAAAATGTAGTTGTGAAAATACTTGTGTATGCATCTTGAAGGGGACATTTGGCAGATTCACAACGGAAGAACCCCTCCTCCCCCTCCCCAACTCTATGTAAACTGTGATGCTAGCAAAATATTTTTCAGTTGGTAATTTACATACGTGTTTCCTAGTTGTGCAACCACTTAAGACACTCACATGAAATCGAATATTGCGGAGTATTCATTGTTCAGATTCAAGAGCTAAGAGTTAAAAATAATAAAAATGATAAAGTACAAAGGGGCTTAGGAGGTCTCTCAAAAACATATCCCCAATAAATGGCCAAAATGGTTTATTTTTCAACTTGGTTGTTGACCTATGCGTGTACCAATGTCCTGCATTTCCGTGGTCTGGGTTGACTTCTGCCCACGACCTTTATCTAAGTGACAAACTCACCAAACCTAAAACCCCGCAACGTGACTCTATCAATTACTGGACATGGCGGAACCTATACAAAATGGGAAGCCCGGGCTAATGGATCTCTCAATAGATGAAATTTTCAGTCGCTACTCGGTTCACTCCGTCAAAAATCTTCACAGAGAGTACCATGCCAACGTGGACAAGGCCAAGGCAGACCTCCACTCATTGGTGGGGAAAAAGTACAGGGACCTAATTCAAATTGCCGAGGATATTGACAAAATGCATCATATGTCGAAATCTATTGATGATGAACTCACGGATCTCTCTTATAAACCGTCAAGCTATGTGCTGTTTGGCAATAATAGTCATGCTAAATTCGACACCAAAATAAGAGAAAAGAACGCCAATGAAGCTCGACTTGAGGCACGAACCACAATTTTCAACAACATTGTGAACAATCAACTACTATCTTTTGACCTCAAGCTCCAAAGCTCGGCCCATATTAATAGTCGCTCCCTTGTTCACATGGCAAAAGTGTACTTCACGGTGGAGTCCGTTTTTAACCCCAATTCTCCAGACACAACCTTTAACGGATTAAACTTTAATCAGTACAAAGAAAGATTCAATACATATTTGGAACATCAAATAGCGACCCGGGTTCCTCTTCTGTCTTCCCTTGATCAATCGAAGACGAGCATTATCACTAAGTCGGAATCCCAATGGTTGGAGCTGGACAGCGTTGATTTCCTTGATGCTACACTCGAAGATGATCAAGAGGAAAATTCGGAAGATGAAGCTTCTGAAGATCCGGCCTCTAAAAAGTACTTTGGGGGCTCTTCTTCTCCAATGTTAAATTGTATTGTCGCATATATCGTGCTCAATAATCTGGATGAGAAATTAGCTTCTTTAGAACACGTGGCGAAAAGGATCATCGAGTTAAGATTTGACTATTTGAAAAAACTTCTCAACGATGCCATGGGAGCAGACCCCCGTCATTCATGCAACATTAATTTCTCATTCATTATCGCATTTTCGGAGTCCACCTACTCTTGTATTAAAAGGTATTTTCTCGAATCCGGCTCAAGTGATATTGTCGCTAGCATTCGTCGTGCATCCACATGGAAAGCATATGACTTCATTGGATTCCATAACTGGTTCGATACTGAAGTTATTGCTTTTGATGCCAAAAAATACAGTCTTTTAGGCGCAGAGTTCTTACGCTCGTCAGAAAGTAAGAGCGCTACTTTTGCCGAGTACATACTCCATGTATTTACCCAGATTGTTACAAAATCAAACCACAACGAACTAATCAAAAGTTCAGAAAGGGCGTTGAGCCTATTGTACAATTTTGTGGCTGCTTGCCGAAAGGCAGAGGTCGTCGCTGAGTCAAACGATACCGTGTGCTTGACGATCGAATTTTTCTCTTGGTTCGAGTTACCTCATAAACTCTTGGAATTCGTTGTCTCTTTTATTCGGGGATTATTAGGCAGTGACAATGAATTTATTGGAGGAAAAATTTTGGAACAAATTCACATCAATTTGGCGGAACTTTCGACAACAAGTCCTTCCTATAATAGATTGTTTGAGAGTGATACAATAAATTTGATAGATGAAGACTTCGAACAGTATTTCGGAAAAGTACTTGAGCTATCTTCCTCAAGTGCTGGATTGAAAGGTTCCGACAGCCTTGATGATGCTTCTTTTAAACTCAAACAATGGTTTAGTGAGCAGAAAAGCTTACTGGCTCTGATTCTGACTCCGGGTTCCAGCTTGGTCACAGAAATGGTTGAAGTTTTGAACAAAGCTTACTCCAACATAAAGCCTTTCCGGACGTGGGGCAGTTTTGATGTCAGGTCATGTAAGTCGAGGTTTTCCGAAGTTGTCCAGCAAAGACAACACACTTTGAGAAATGATATTAATCATTTGTTGGATGAGATAATGTTGATATTGAAAACTTTGACCAATGACTCAGGAATGAACAAGCTTCACTATGTTCTTAACTTCGTTCATTTGTTGAAAACCAATTCTTCGTTATACACCGATAAAGATATCGAGATCAAATTGGAAAATGCATTTAATGAGGTCTTTGAACGGTTGTTTGATATTTTAGAATTGGATCTGGAAAAAAGGAAAACCCCGTCTTACTTAGATTTGCTTGATAGCGACCAAACACTTGTTACAACTTTGGAAAGTGGAACAGTTCCCCTGTGGCCACATGTCATAGTGAACTCTAGCATAGAACAAATCTCGTCCACTCTTTTGTCCTCCGACTATTTGAGTCCCAACGATCTTTTTGATATCTTTCTGTGCGAGAGTAATAAAGACATCTTTGTGAAAGTGAAAAACGCATGGATTTCCAATAGACTTATCGAGTCGAAATTGGTGCGAGGGGCGTCTAAATTGGTTGAAAGTGCCAATTTACCCGATGTCATAAGAAATTTGAATGAAGAAAAAGAAACTTCAGTAACTGATGAGAATTTCGGTGAAACTGAAACAGAAGACGATTCCTCAAACAAAACAACCATCAAACAAGAAGCATCACATCCCGCAGATTCAGAATCTGAAGAAACATCAACACGAGAATCCCAAGAGATTCCGGAGGCAAAGAATCAACTACTGAGTGGTAAGTCTCGACAGTTGATGGCAAATATTGCCTTTTTGCTATGTTTTGTATCAAACCAGTCTTTGACAGCACAAAGTGACCAAGTCAAAACATTTGTTGATCAAGTCAATGATTTGAGCCAGAGCAATATTGAGGAGTCTACATTGGATATAATTATCCGCGGTGTGAACGAGTTCTACAAGTCAAGCAGAAATATTCACCTTCCGCTTCTGGTGAACTAGTGGACAAAAGTTTCTATAAGAAAAAAGAATCTAGACTAACTTTAGTATAAGTAGATTTTAGAGCCACTGTCCGTTAATTGTTTCAAAGTCTCTGTAGTTTCACTGAGATTGAAAACATTTTGCATCTTCTGATCCAAATAAGAATTGTCAACAATGACAATTTTGATCTCCTCTGGTCTCAAAGCCAGATCTTCATTGCTCAAAATTTTTTGTAGTCTTCCTGGAGTGCAGCACAAAACACGAGCCCATGTGCTTTTAACCAATTTCAAGTCAACATCAATTTTATTCTTATTGATCAACTTTAAAGACGACCCAGGAATTTCACGAAGGGAACGATGCACATCACATGCACGAATAGCAGACATTGAAATGATTGCAATGAATTTTCTGTCTTCAGCTGCATCTGTACTTTTCTGAGTTGCTTCAGACTTTTTGCCTTTTTTCTTATTCTTCTTTCCAGGTGTTTTCGATGGGAGCATGTTATCGAATCTCGAGAGAATAAATTTGGATAAGTTGTCAAGGTTACGTGGTTCCGTGAATTCGGCGGTAGATCTGAAATGGGTCTTTTTAAAATATAGTTCAGCCATTTCTAAAGCGGAGAGATCTGGGTTCTTTCTGCGCAAAGAGTCGTTAATGAAGTCGGCAATAACATCAACAGATCCCTCTTTCGACAAGTTCTTCTTCTTCTCAATATCCATTTGCATCTTCAACTTTTTCTTCTCTTGTAATTTCAGGCCCGATTTCGATCTTTTCTTTGGGTTTTCTGTGGAAGGCTCTGCCTCTGCCTCTGCATCATCTTCACTCAGATGGTCTACCTGATTATTGTCATCAGAGACAGACACTTCATCATTGGAGAAGTCAACTTGGTAAGCCAAACCATCATCGAGATCATCGACACTCATTTCTAATATTAATTTGCCTTTGATGTAATTTTATAATTTTTGGGATTGTTTTCCTTTTCTTTCAAGAGCATAGCGTTTTCTATCTTTCCAGTGATGTCCTCCATGGTGGTGGTGCATGCATTTTATGCACTCTCTTGAGATGAGGTCGGAACACGAGATCGACCTTAACAAATTGAGGCTGGGGAAATCACCAATCATTCATACCAGATTACAAATGCTAAAGCAACGTTTTTTAGGAAGATGCCTTCCAAAGCTAAAGATTTCCAAAAGAAATCCTTCTCGAAGGCTGATCTACATAAATGCGGATCTTGAAAGAAAGCTAGCCCAGGCAGATTTCCATCCAGTCATTGTCGTTGGTGCTGGGCATGCCGGATGTGAAGCTGCTACCGGATCGGCACGGGCTGGAACACAAACCACCTTGGTTACCCCCCACGTGGATAAGATTGGAACGGCTTCTTGTAATCCGTCTATGGGAGGTGTTGGCAAGGGCACGTTGCTCAGGGAGGTTGACGCATTGGATGGAGTTTCGTCCAAGGTTACGGACAAGGCTGGCATCCATTTTAAAATGTTGAATGCGTCCAAGGGAGCCGCTGTTCAAGGCCCTAGAGCGCAGATTGACAGAAAAATATACTTGGAAGAAATGCAAAAGGTTATTTCTAATTACGAAAATCTCCGTGTTTTACAAGCACTGGTGGAGGATCTTATCATTACGCCAACAACTGAGCTACCTAAGGACTACGAGGGAAGATTCCATGGCACAGTCAATGGTGTCATTCTCAATGATGGCTCTGTCCTTCGATGCGAAAAGGTTGTCATCTGCACAGGTACATTTTTAGGAGGGGAGATTCATATTGGCTTGACTTGTTATCCCGCAGGCCGTGTTGGCGAAGATGCCACATTTGGCTTATCAAAAACGTTAAAGGATGCAGGTTTTCGCCTTGGAAGGTTGAAGACAGGTACACCTCCAAGACTTCTGTCGAAAAGCATCGATTATACGTCACTAATTCCTCAACCCTCGGACTTTCCTCCTAAACCTATGTCTTACATGAATGAAACTGTGGCACTTGAAGACCTGTTGGTCCAGTGTCATCAAACGAGTACATCAGTAGAATGTCACAAATTGATCAATGACAATCTTGATAAGTCTATCCATATCCGGGAAACCGTGAAAGGTCCACGATATTGTCCTTCCATCGAATCAAAGGTAATCAAATTTCCCCAAAAGACCTCTCATGTTGTTTGGCTTGAACCCGAAGGGTTAGACACGGATCTTGTTTATCCAAACGGTATTTCTTGCACGATGCCCGAAGATATACAAGAGAAAATGGTCAGAATGATGCCTGGCTGCGAAAATGCTGTCATGTTACAGCCCGGCTATGGCGTTGAATATGACTATGTTGATCCGAGGGAACTTAAACGTACATTGGAAACAAAGTTGGTTGATGGCTTGTATTTGGCTGGCCAAATAAACGGTACTACGGGATACGAAGAAGCAGCTGCCCAAGGTTGTGTTGCTGGCATCAATGCAGGCCTTTCTCATTCCAAAAAGCCAGCTTTCGAAATCCAAAGATCCGGAGGCTACATTGGCGTGCTTATAGATGATTTGATTACGAAGGGTGTCGAGGAGCCTTATCGCATGTTCACTTCCCGTTCAGAATTCAGATTTTCCATTCGAGCGGATAACGCTGATCAACGTTTGACCAAAAGAGGATATCTTGCGGGTGTTGTGGGCATTGAGAGATTTTCACGATTCAAAACTGAAATGCAATGCTTTGAAGATATCAAGAATGACTTAAAATCGATTGTTTTATCGGGTGCTAAGTGGGCTCCTGTCGTGAAAGGTACACATCAAATTAACAGATCTGCTGTAGTGGACGGATGGAAGCTTCTTTCTTACAAGGATATGTCACTTGAGCATATTGTGCCTTTTTTACAAAAATTGAAAGGCGGAACTTTGCCCGATGCTTATAATTCAATGACCCGATGGACCCAGGAAAGAATCGACGTTGAAAGCACTTACGAGCCCTGGCTTAAGAGAGAGGAGGCGCAATTGAAAGCATATGAGGCCGATGAAAACCTCCTTTTGCCAACAAACTATACCTATACTAATGAGGGCAGTGTCAAACTTTCACATGAAGCATGTCACCTACTTAATACGATTCAGCCTAAGACTATCGGACAGGCCCGCAGAATTCAGGGTATAACACCAGCAGCTATCTTTGAATTATTCAAATTAGTCAAGTCAAGCCAACCTTTTGTTATTTATTAAGTTTCCAGCACGAAATAATTGTATATAATCCAAATGATAGAAAATGTGCGGTTTGTCAACCGATGATAAAATTAATCACTCGTCAAAAAAGGAATCATCCTTCGCAACCAGCGATTCTATGAATGTATTGCCTTTGCGCAAGCTGGTTTCGACGCACTCTTGTAAACTGTTATCTAATGTCATCAACAGTTCAAGAGGAAACACGTTTTTCGCTAAATTGGGAATGTCAATTTCTTGACCGATCAATTTATGTTTCGACTTGATCCGATTAATAAACAAGATGGCATCCGAGATTTGAATCTGTTTAGATTTTCTGTGATCGGCGTAGGCACTTAAATCATCCATCATTTGCAGCAAAAACTCATTTGACTTTTGAGATATTAGCCTGACAATATCAGTATTCAACTTGTGAATTTTCTTTCTTTTCCTAGGGGGGCTACCAGTAGATCTTCTTTTTGAAAGGTTTTGAGCAATGGCCACAAACCCTTTGACTAGGTTCTTTGGTAGCTCTTGGGTCGGCGAGAAAGAAGATCTTGATGCAGTGACGGGTTTTTTGATGGGGGTGGTCGAGGTTGATGAGAGAACAGGGTCAAGTGTTTCTGGTGTGGGAAGTACAAATTCTGGGGTTTTCTCTGGTACAATATCTTCATCGTCCACCGTGAAGTGACCCAGAATAATGCCCGCTGGTGGCAGCTCCGAGTCCAGACTCCTGATTTTCGTCTCATTAGCACGAGACAAATTTTCTTCTCCAATTTGGTATTCATTTTCGGCTCTGACATCTTCCAATTCATTGTGCATTGACATAGTGTCGTTATAGATGGGTACAGGCTCCCAGCTTGGAACATCTAACTCATCGATATTATCGAACTGTATTCCCTGATAGCTTTCCGGAGTCCTATTACCAAGTCCAATTTGCGGCAGCCTCGTACGGCGAAATGGGACTCTGGTACGCGGTAGTGGATTTTCCTTTTCGCTGGATTCGTTTGATGAGCCATCGTCGTGAAGAAGACCGAAAGCAACGGGCTCGGCTAATTTTAGATTTGAAGTAGACTGGTTAGTCTCATTCCAAGAGTCTGGTAGACCTGAAAGAGTATTTTCAATAATAAATTTCGATGTGTTGATAATATTTTTAAGCTCTTCGGGATGGTTTGGTTCTTCGGAAGACTCTTTCGCAAAAGCGAGACCGAAAGAACGCAGTGACTGCCGGTTGCGGCTCTCCAAAATTTGTTCGAGGTAAGACTTGAAGACCGGCTTCGAAGGCTCGTATTTTTGGATGAATGGTGAAATTTCCTCCCTTGAGTCTGGTGGAGATAGGTCGCTTTCCGTGGATCGCATTTCATCATCCGACGGCAAAGGAAGCGACAAATTGAAGTCCCTTTCGGGGACTTGGGGGCTGGTAGATGAAATACGATGTTTTCTGTCCAACGCCCTATAGACTTGGTCATCAGGCTCTTCGATTTGTCGTTTCTTTTCCTTGACAAGCGTCCTGGAAAAAAGCCGCAAGAAATCCTTGTTCACCGAGCCAGCAAAGGCGGAGTCATAAACGACACCGGTAGACGACCGCCGACGCCTGCGGATAGTTAAATGGTCACTGATACGGCGGTTAGGCGTATGCTTCTGCGAGGAAGCATTTGATCTCCTTTGTGGGGTTTCGCGGGAGGCATGGACAGAGCTTCGCCTGCGACCAGCAGGTGACTTGCTTGAATGATGAGGAGATGGAATCTGTTTTATGAAGCTTGGCCGCCGCAGAGACATCTCGCTGAGAATTCCAGGAAGTTCTTGGGGCGGTAGATGTATCGTGCTGACCCTGGTCCTAGTGGGAGCAGAGTAGTTTGCGTAGTCTTCTTCAACGGCAATGACTCTTCGTAGTGGGGTTGATGGTTCTGTAAGTGGACGCAGCATTCTTGTTGTTGATTTCGGTTATGTAAGTGTTCGAGTATTGTGATATGGTTTATCACGATGCGTCTTCTTTGTTTAATGTTATTCTTTTGTTATATTGTTCTGTTCTCTTTTTAGCCAAAACGGCCCGGTGGAAGATATGTTGGTTTATTGATGGGGTCCCAAACGTTGTTTTGGTTTAGTGGAACATCTGCAGGAATGTGCCAGCATACGATATGAGTGTGATGCGCACCCGTTGCCGGGCTAGCCGAGCCGAGTCGAGCCATCATAACCTGTATTTTGAATATGGCTGGTGGTAATGCTGATGCTAAAAACAATTGAAAGGTTTGCTTCATTTATTAATTGCAAAGACAATTTTTTTTTCTTCGATTTGTTATAAGAAAAAAAGAACTTGTTACATATTGAAGGTTGTAGATCTCTAAAAATGAGATCGCACGGTTAAAATCATCAGCGAAGCGCAGATTGAACCAGCCACTGGTGTTTATTTACACCTGAACTCATGTCTGGCTGGGGCACATGTCTGAGGCGAAATGTGTTTCAAGAGAATGTGCAAATGGGCTTAATAGATAAATCATATTTATACTATAAGCAAATTTTAAGAACTTCTAATGGCTTGTGTTTTTTTGTTTTTGTTTTTCTTTTTGTTTGTTTTTTTTAATTTCATTTTTTCGGGGGACAGTGCAATCTGATTTCTTGCTCTGCGTTCAGGCACCTCTGCCTCCTAGCAACCGAGATGAACGATGAAGATTGGGCACGACCCAATAATTACAGATCAATCGATATCACCACCTCAGGATTTTTAAACTTCTTCCATTTTTTGTTTTTTGTTTTTTGCACCGGTCAAACTTTAAGTTGTAAAAACATTGCCAAAGTGTATGTGTAGAAACAGAGATTAATTATCTAGTGAATTTTCTGCGGATTAACCTACCCTTACTAAGGTTGCTCGAGACCAAGCAAGACTTCTAATATATGTACCCAAACCCTATAAATCCAGACTCGGTTTACTTACACCAACATTTTGTTTACCTTAAACATCATTAAGCAAACCCCTTTGATAATTCTACTACTAAACTGGAAATAAAGTTGTATGATTTGACACACGTAACATGTAATCCTTCCGTGGCAAGTGTTCTTGTTAAGCCATCCCGCGCCATTCGTGCGCTCCAGACTTTCACCTGCGGCAATACGAACCGTATACGGACCCTGTTTGCACATCCTCACTGACATAACCCAAACACTCAAAATGTCTACTCCCGTCAATGGAGACAGTCTATTGACTGCTTTGGTCGCTGGATGTTCTGCCTCCGGTGTGACGGCCTTTTTAACTTTTCCTCTCGATTTCCTTAAAGTCAATCTGCAACTTTCGAACTCTGCTGCCAGATCCCAGTACAATGTAACCCAGAACTTCTCAAGCATGGCTCAAATCATGACTGGATCTAGTGCATTGGTTACTGGAAGCATCATCAAGAACTTTGCAAGGATCTCTTCTTACAACTGGGCTTCTAATTTCATGGCCATCGACACACTGTCTGAGAAAAAGAAGACCAGTGCTCCCAGGGTGGTCATTGCTGGTGTAATGTCGGGGTTCATGGAAACCATTTGGATTGTGCCGTTCGAAAGAATAAAAACTGTCATGATTCAGAACGGGCTCTTAGAAGCAGAAAAGAAGGGCAACCCAAAGGCCAACGTTGATATCACTGGTCTCGCCTTGGATAAACGTGTGAAGTCTGCGAATTTGGCAAAACAATACGTATCTCCCCATGCGTACTACACCAGTGAGGTTCTTGCGCAACTTAGATCGGGAAAACCTGTGTCGAAATTCCAGCCATCTCCATCTTCTCATGGCAAATCACACGTCAAACCCCACCATCACAGCCATCATCTGGTAAGCACCATGGATGCTCTCAAAATAGAATTCAACAAAACCCCGGCCATGACTATGATCAAAACAGTACGTCAGATGTATGCTTTGGAAGGTATTCATGCATTCACCGCAGGTACTATGATCACTTTTGTCCGTCAAGTTGGTTCAGGGGCTGCATGGTTTTCAACTTACAGCGCCACCCGTCAACTAATTGATCCACACGGAAAACCCGCAGAACCAATGTGGTTCTCTCTACACATAGGAAAAACCCAACAAATGCTTCTTTATGTTGTATCAGCTTGTGCGGCTGTTGCTTTGACGCAGCCACTTGATGTTGTCAAGTCCCATATCCAGCTGAAAAATGGAAAGATGATTTACAAAGACTCTCTTTCTACTGCTTATAAATTGGTAGCTAAGAAGGGGTTCTTGCTGCTTTATGCTGGAGGCTTTCCCAGAGGAATTAAGATCGCTGTACATGGTTCTATTACAGCTCTATTATACAATTACTTTGAAAGGACTATCAATGTATTAGGCAAGCAGTCCGTCTTTACTGACTAAGCTTCCTCCAAATATATTGGAACAAGTATCTCGCCGCTTTTATGCTTAACTCCACAGAACTTTTTAGCAAGCAACCCACCAGAATAACTTGGTTGACTAAAGGCTACCTCCTTCTTGCTAAGAACCATCCCATATACCAGATGTTTCGTCACCGCATCGAGCATCATCAAACCAAGTCCCCTTCGCCTCCAATGTGATGCTACCCATATCCTGGAAATCCCTAATTTTGAGTTACGGTTGATCTGATTTGGTACAATCTCTTGCGTCCTATGAATCATCCACCGTGTTTGCTTCTCAATGCTTGTGATTGGTTCTGTAGCACAAAGGGCCACGACTCTTTTGTTGATAATGATAATGTATGCTTTGCCTTCTATGGTTTCATTCTTTTTGGATTTCCAAGAAGAGCTTTCTTTAGGGGCGTTTAATTCTTGATTCACCATACTAAGTATGCTTTCTGCTTTTCGTACCATTCTCGGTAGATCTTTCTGTACCACGTAAATCTTACAGTCATATGATCTTTTGTCATCAAAAAGTCGAGCTATTTTAATGGGTGCAAGCCCTCCAACTTCAAATAGAGGACCGTGGACAAATGTGTGGTGGTACCTCTTGTGCAGAGATTGATCTCGCTCCGAAGATCGTTGATAAGTCATGCCGCATACTTTACAGGTCAAGGGCTGGTCGAGACCCGGTAGACTTAAAACAGATTGAATCATTTATTCTGTTGAATAACAAATTTTCAAGAAATCATAGATGATACCCGAAGAAGGTGTGCACTCTGCATTTACAGGATTGGAGTAAACGCGTCTACGAGATTGTAAGGGCACTTTCTCAGAATCCGGGCCGAGTCTTGATGCCAGAAAAAAAAAAATCGAATGCGGGGTGCAGGAGTTTAACCATTTTCCACCACATTGACTAGATACAACGTCCACAACTATCTCCTCATAATGGCTTCCTCTTTTGCAAATTTGCTCCCCGTCAGCGGAGCCTGGAAGCAACAAATCACCAACTACTTAACCGAAGATGTCCCATCATTCGACTATGGTGCCTACGTCGTGGGAAGTAAGGAAGAAACTGCTTCATTGTACATGAAGCAAAGTGGAGTCATATGTGGAGTTCCCTTTGCCGAGGAAGTATTCAAGCAGTGTGAGTTGAAAGTTGAGTGGCACTACAAAGAGGGGGAGTATATTAGTGAGGAATTTCTTTCCTCTAAAAATGGTAAAATTGTCGTCGCCACAGTGACTGGCCCCGCCAGCAAAATTTTGCTTAGTGAAAGAACAGCATTGAATTTGCTTGCAAGATCTTCCGGTGTAGCCACGCAGTCCTACATTACCAAGAAACTTGCTGACGAAAGTGGATATACTGGTATAATTGCAGGAACAAGAAAAACCACCCCAGGTCTCAGATATATGGAGAAGTACTCTATGTTGGTGGGTGGAGTCGACGCACACAGATACGATTTGAGCTCAATGGTCATGCTTAAGGACAACCATGTCAAGTCGACTGGAAGTATCACCAAGGCTGTAGAAAGTGCTCGCAAGGTTTGTGGTTTTGCGGTAAAGGTTGAAGTCGAAGTCAGCACAGAAGCCGACGCAAAGGAAGCCATTGATGCCGGGGCCGATGTCATCATGTTGGATAACTTTAACGGACCCCAGTTACAGAAGGTAGCCCAAAGCTTGAAGAATCACTACCAAGGCTCCAACAGAAGTTTCTTGTTGGAATGTTCTGGGGGATTGACTTTGCAAAATTTGAGCTCCTACTTGTGCAATGATGTGGACATTTACTCGACTTCCTCCATCCACCAGGGAACGGGTATTGTGGATTTCTCTTTAAAAATAAATTAAATAATACTCAACGAATAGAGGAAATACTTTTGAGCTCAAGGCTCTCAAATCCCTGATTAAATCCTAGTACGTCGCTCACGTTTCTTAGTATCTGAGACGTAGCAGGATCGTAGGCCATATTTTCATCTTCCTCCTCAGTCCCTTCAAAAAGAATACTTCCAGGTGGGTTTAAGTGGCCAGTACGGTACTGGTATTGGTCAGAAATCTCTTGGTTATTTAGCAGAATACCAGACTCGTTGGAATACCCAGCTGGCAAAGAAGTCTTTCCATCGGAAGAAGTTGGCTCGGGGTACAGAGAAGCTATCGAAGTAACATTCGACTTTTTTCCAAAACATTTTATCGCTCTAATATGGGAATCTTTTCCGTCCTGATGATTCGCCAATATTATAATTTTCACTACAAAGCATTTCAATAGGCCGTCGCCACGGACACCTTTGAAAATAATATGGGACCAGCCCATGGGCTTCTCAAAATTCACAACGCATACCTCTGTCAAGTCCCAATTCGAACCCCCTGCCATTATCTTTATTTTCAGGGGAGTGTATGATTCGTCAAGTTGATAGTTAGTGAATATGGATATACGCTCAAGCGAAACTTTCTTGGAAAACTGTAGCAGAATTGAGTGTGGGTGATTCAACTGAGTGGTATCAGAGTTAGACAGATGTTCTATATTGTTCTCTGAACTTCCATCTGATTGCCAATAAGTGCTGGGGCTATCTTCTCTCAATTGTGAAAGTCCATGGCCTTGTTTGTGCGACGAAAGACGCCATGTGGCTAATGGAGAGAGATCTAATAACTGTAAGTTTTCGATTTCCTCGAGACCTTTTGTGTAGAATACATTCTGAGTATCTTCCAAAGATGGCTGATCTGCCGACTGAGACCCCATCGACTCTGAGCTGTGGTTCTGTTCAGAGTTTTCCAAATCATTGAGATCTTCGTTGAAGTTTGGATCATCAAGCCCTTCTCTATCTACATCAGGATATGACGGCCCTTCTTCGTGTGCCAACTCTCCTAGCGGTGTATTTGTGAAAGCGCTCATGAATATGATTACACAATTGGGGAAATTATAGATGCCATTAAGTATTCTTGGTGTGTTTTGAATTGGGTGCCTGACATGTTAGCGCGGCTTGACAAATTTAGGAACACCAGCGCATACGGTTGCGAAACTTTGTTCTTTCATCTAAGACAACTTTCTCACAAGGCAACTTTCCGAAAAATAGTGAAATGTTTGTCAGTACACAAAACTTCTGAATTTGAATAGAGTCAGATTTATCTTCAATTATTGATATTGGTTACATTAGATTTCATACAAGGAGTTGAGTTACGAACGTCAGGTTATATGGTGGTCTAACCTTCTAAAGCGCGATCTCGGTGTGACCTTCATCTCCGGCAGACTTCGATTCCTGGACAGCACCACTCACATTTGCTCTTGTTTCGCTGTTTTGTGTCTTAACCTTTGCAGAGTCTTCTGGATCTTTACTGGTTGCAGAAACATCCTCGGAAGAAAGATCCTTTTGGATAGAGCCGGACTCTGTTTCTTTGGCTGATGAACTGTCGACCTTTCCTGTAGCTTGCTTCTTCTCTGATTTTGACTCTGCACCAATCAAGGTTTCTTTGAGCAAATCCGTCGCACTATCGACATTTACAAGTTGGGAAGTAGAACCTGTTCTCGATGTCGAAGACCTTTGCAGGTATGGACCTCCAGACTGTGATTGTGAGAGCTTCTTAGGAATTCTCTGTGGGGTGAAACTGGTCTTGAAATTTTCGTTGCGCGTGATACCATATCTGGCTAAGGCTCTGCGCTTCAAAACTTCGATGTAAGAGAGTTTATTTTTCGAGGATTTTCCAAATTCTGCCCCATCACGATCAAAAAAGGAGAGATCGCCGTTGTCTTCATCTTCGTCACCGATCATGTAGTCATCCATTCTTGAGGAATCTAAAAAGCCGTTGTCATCATTCGACTCGGATTTATCGATTTGATAATTTCCAGTCTCCAAGTCAGTGACATAGTGGAAAATCAACTCCTGCAAACTCGAGGCAACGACAACCTTGGTATCGAAATCACGACCAAATAAGATTATCTGACCTCTGGTTCCTGATGGGCCTGGAGCCAAGTCAAGTGCAATCACGTTTCCGACAAGATCCCTCACAATAGGAACCCATCCACGATGGACGTAGTATGGTTGCACCGCCTCGGCGGGAATAGACTTTTGGTGCATAAGATAGCTATTGGAGATCCTCTCTTGAGAAGCTTGCGATGCCGAAGTGCCCTCAACATTAGCTAGTTGTTGCTTCTGGTGCTGCAAGTTTAATCTCTGCCTCTCGACCTTTTCAGCGACCTTGGCCCAGACGTAATACTCCTCCATGATACTTTCAATATCCAAAAGAGTCAACCCCATGATCAATCCCGTTGGCTTACCTCCACGAAATTGTCCGTCGTGTCTCTTATAAAACTGACGTACTTCAACAGGGAGTGGGCCAACCGCCAAATCTTTTTCGAATTCGTTCAAGTCCGCAGTCGAGGCACCGCCATTCAAGCTATCTTCTAGCTCGGGGTACTCTTCCTCCAAAAATGCTTCAATTCGGTCCCAGAGAGAATCAACACTGGGCAATGGAGGTTGGCCGTCAGCTCTGAGAGTTTGCATTTCATGTGCTCCATTTGCACCTCCCACGTTGCTTACATTTGTTGCCGATGACCTCATCCCAGGACGGTACCCACCGATGTTGCTGCTGCTGGCATTACTTGAGCTCATGAGCGAATGCGTCAGGGAGTCGTTGATCTCTTGAAGTCTCAGAGTAGATGAGTTTGAGTGGTTTGCAAGCGAACCACCAGCCGAAGAATTTTCGTACGGAGATCCGTACAGTGCATAGTGGTCATCTGTGGTTACAGAATGTAAAAAAGCCTTCACTGAATCCATAAAACCCATGGTGAATAAATTGTTATCAAAATTATGATATTCTAAGTCGAATTCTGCGTGAATAAAAGGAAAACTTGAAAAGGCAATGGAAGTCTAGATCAAGAGGGGACTGATTTTTCGCGACTTCGTGACGCTGTATTGTGGGGGTTTGTTCGGTGGGGGTGATAATAAACGCTAGTTGCTTTGTTCACTTGCTCCTCGAATTTCGTTAAACGCTGCTGTCAGATATTTCACAGTTACTTTGAAAATCAAGAGAAGGACTAAAGAAAAGGGAAGTACTGTGCAATCAGAAGATTGGACAATAACTCAATATGTCCGACGGGTGACTGTGCAGTGCGCTTATTTTCGCTTGGTTTCCACTGTCCAGGCCCCTGCTTCCCCATTAGGACAGGGGTCGACATTCAAACAGGTGCTCATCCCTGAGTTTTATAGCACCTA
This sequence comes from Metschnikowia vanudenii, assembly GCA_030583145.1. Classification (NCBI taxonomy): domain Eukaryota; kingdom Fungi; phylum Ascomycota; class Pichiomycetes; order Serinales; family Metschnikowiaceae; genus Metschnikowia; species Metschnikowia vanudenii. Next base: position 305,241 of record JAJMHT010000001.1, on the reverse strand, counting down.
GTGTCAAAATTCTTTTTCAAGCCAATACAATAAGCCGAAATTATTCCAACCGAAACCTACTTTTTGCTTCATTGAAAGTACTCAGTGGCGAAGAACAAGCGCTCAGCTTACGCCTGGTCATTGCCTCTTTGGTTGTGTTTGTACTAACCAGCACGGTCGTTGCTTTGTCGCGTGTCGCGAATTGTCGCCCATGCATGCTTCTGAATCACCGAAACAAACAAGAACAAACAAGCGTCCGATATTCTCACAGTTCCCATTGTTGTATAATCCCCTTTCGGATCTAATAGAAGAATATTATTCCGAAAAGTTCTTTTGGGCATTTATGACCATACAATCAAGTAAAAATGTAGACTAGCGACCGTCAGCGACTCAGCGCATCCCCGTAGTCTCATGGACCTGCGTACTGAGGACTTACTGCAGTTCGAAAGCCAAGCGAATCTGCGAACGTACCAGCAACCTAAAAATTAAAAGTTCTATATTTGTTATTATATTTAGATCAAATGCTGCTTTCTCACTAATCAAGCACCTTGTGATTTTTTTGCGTTGAGATATTTGAAGATATCTTCTCCAAAAAATTGATTCAACAAATTCTCGTGCTTAATGTCCAAAGATGTCACGGTAGTGGCCATCTGAGCCAAGTCAAAATTAATTAGCTCACTCACCTTCGAGTCCCTCTTGTAGTCCGGGTGTTTTAAAACGAATTCTCTAAGGAAGTGAGCAGTCGTAGGAATTTTTCCACTGGCTCTGCCGCTCACTAATTTCAAGTATTGTTGAATAGCTGTCAACAGGTACGAGGCAGCTCCAATCTTGCAATGTTTGTTGCTTCCCACGCAAGCATCCGGAACCAATCTTCTTGAGACATACTTCACAATCATTCTAATTAATCCAGGAAAGTTTTCACTACCATTGATAATTTTATCTGCAGTGAGTCTGACTTCATTTGGTTCATCCTGATCAAGCTTCTCAAGAGATTCCCCGTTATATCCATTCAAGTAGACAGCATTATTGCAAAGTAAATCGTTTCCATCGTTGAGGAATCGGTCAAACCAGCTCAAATCAAATCCCTTGAACATCTTATTGTCGACTTTCCAGAGCTTGGGGTTTTTGAACCAAAATGTATCTTTTGTAGCTGCGCCAACCTTATGGGCGATCTTCATGTTCTCGTCAATCTTCAGAATAGGGATGTAAAAATCCGGGTTAAACTCCAAAATAGCTTGGCTCGCCAAAATGATGAAAACTGAGTAAGCCGCATTCTCGAAATCGGTCAACAGGATTTCCATAGGGCGGAATTCAACTCTCCATCCAGGCTTTTTAGACATATCTTCAGAAGACATATCTTTGGGATACAACGCTGGAGGTTTGAATCTCAACGTCTGCCAGTTTGTCAGCTGGATGTTTTCAAAGTGGTCATTTTCTAACTCGTTGTCCTGAGAAATCCTCTCGCTGAAAATGACCAACGGGTCTCTAATGAATAAATGTGCAAAATGTTGGGCCAAAGTTTCGTCCAAATGTTCATCTTGAACAAGTTGATCGTAAATCTTCTTATTAATAGGTGAGTAAAGATCATTGTAATCTTTCCTGAAGTATGCCTTACCCTCGTGGTATTTCTCGTCGCTCAAATATGAGTCGATCGACTCATACCGTGATTTTGGGAGTTTTTGAATGGGTTTTCCATCCAAGCAATTCATCAGAGTGTCACCATAACTGTTGACAACTTTGTCACCGTTTACACCTCGGCCCCCTCCTAAGCTTTGCACGTGCTGTTTTAACAGATCGGCGACATCTAACCCACCAAACAAATCATAACCAGGGAAAGGTTCAGAATCTTCTTCGGCAAAGGTACGGTCATCTACAGCCCCACTAATAACGTTCCATCTCACATCTTGATCAACTAAAAAGCCTTTAAACACAGGGGATGCAGCCGAAATTGCGAGCATGATGGGAGTGAGTGGAGCCAATCCATCGTACAAGTACCTAGCTTGATCGATATTTGATGCCTGCATTGTGACTTGGAGACACGAAGAGCCCATTCCGAATCCCATAGAGTCCATGTATACATGTCCTGGCTTTGAAGCACCGAGCCAAGGCTCTTGGTCGGAAGTAAATAAGTCACGATGAGGAATTGTATCGTCTATCAATTTTGTGTTCACGTCAGGATAAATGGGTAAGTTGATGGCTACCTTGCGGCCACGTCTCTTTCTAATATTTGCCGTCAAAGTGGGGAATCTAGCGTGTCTGTTGATGATCTCGTCAGGGAGAAATAAGGACTGCGAAGCTGGACCAATGGGCTTGGCCTGTGGAGAAGTAAACGATCCACATCCCATACGTGGGAAAGCAGTGAGCGTCAACGGAACAATGTTCGAGGGTAACTCAGACTGAGCAACCTCCCTTCGCTTGTTCATGTTTTCCTCGACATACAGAAAGTCACTGAGAAGTGTTCCATCGTAAGGTCTCAATGGCGTAGCCTCAATCATATAACGGCCGTATTCCGGGTGAAAACTTATATTGTTGCTCACGGCCTTTTCGAAAGATTCCGGTTTCAGTGGATCATTTAAGTCTGTCAAGATCGAGTCCTTATCAATGGAAAGTCTTGCTGTCTTGTTTATCGGGTCAATGTCGAGAAGCATGTACTCGACCTCGTCGCCCCAATAGAAAGGGTCATTGGTTCTTCCCGCATGCTGATGAAAGATGTTGATCAACTGAGCGATACCATTTGCACGAACATGCTCATTATACTTTCTAGAGCTGTGCCAGTCAAGCGGCGTGCCAAGCGATAGCAATCCCATGTTCCAAGAAGAGTCCGGGCAAAGTAGTTAACGCAGAAAACGGCAGTAATAAATTCCAAGTACCGTTAGACTATCAGAATAAGTCTTCTTTGTTTGTCAAGACACTAGCTGATTCCGACCCTCCGACAAGTTTTGGCACGCCTGGCTTGAAATGTATTGATCTATCAGACCGGTACGGTGACCTCAACAGTGGCGCCCTCGGGAACCTGCGCTCATACAGAATTAATCAGCAAGCTCCGCGCAAAATTGCACAATGATTCCGTAATTTAAGCTATCCCGCAGCAGGGCTCAAGACCTACAAGGCTTTATCTTGTTTGGTGTATAATAAATATTAGTTTCTGACAATATACAATTATTGAATTGGACTATCACGTAGATTGAGTCCAACTTCGCGAGCAATATATTTGCCTATATTATTATCCGATAACATTTATGCTCTGTTCCTTGGCTGCGAGGCTGCGAGCCTACAGGATAGATGCCATTGCACGTGAGATCACTCGGGAAAAATTTCCAGATGTGGCTAAGTATTACGGTTGCGAAACCACGATTAGAAGGGGGAAAACCGTGAGGACTGTGAAAACTGTGAAAACTCATGGTATTGATGCATATCAGTTACTCCACAGTTTTCATTCGAGTGATTCTGCGGAAGTCACATCCTTACTACGCTCTAGTAAACTGACTTCTAGCACATTTTAACTTTAACAAATTCATTTAAAAAATTCCTTTAGGAAACAACAGACATCCTTGGACTATACTCAGTAGAGCCCCTCGACATTGTTCACAATACAGGCCTCCTCATCAGCCTTTCTGTCCTTCAACTCACCAATCACGACAGCATCTTCACCGGCTTGCTTAAGTTCATCAAGAACAGCGTCAACGTTAGCCTTCTCGACGATAACAACCATACCAATACCCAAGTTCAAAGTCTTCAACAAGTCAGTGAATGGAACCTTACCTTGTTTACCGAACCACTTGAAGATCTCTGGGACCTCCCATGTGCTCAAGTCCACTTGGGCTTGCAAGTTCTTAGGCAAGGCACGTGGGATGTTCTCCACTAATCCACCACCGGTGATGTGGGCCATTCCAAGCAACAAGTCCTTCTTGATTGATGGAAGGAGTTGCTTCACGTAGATCTTGGTTGGGATCAAAAGTTCCTCGCCAATGGTCTTTCCATTGTCGCTCCATGGAGCGACAGACTTGTAGTCGAGACCAGACTTTTGGATGATATGACGAACAAGCGAGAATCCATTAGAGTGTACACCGTCAGACTTCAATCCGATCAATACATCTCCGGACTTCATGGCACTTGTCTTTGGTAAAATCTTAGATTTAGAAACAGCACCAACAGCGGTACCATTGGTGTCGTAGTGACCTTCGTCGTACATTCCAGGCATCTCGGAAGTTTCACCTCCAACCAAAGCACAGCCAGCAGTGATACAACCATCCGCAACACCGCTAACAAACTTAGCAGCGACGTTAACATCAAGCTTACCGGTGGCAAAGTAATCGAGGAAAATCAAAGGCTCGGCACCTTGCACAACCAAATCGTTAACATTCATTGCAACCAAGTCAATACCCACAGTGTCGTGAATATCCATGATTTGAGCGATTCTCAACTTCGTACCGACACCGTCGGTAGCACCGACCAAAAGAGTGTCAGCGCCATCATATCCAGCAGCTTTGAGGTCAAATAATCCACCGAAACCACCAATGTCTGAGTCTGCACCAGCTCTGGCAGTGGACTTAACCTTAGCCTTGATTTGCTCGACCAACAAGTTTCCATTGTCAACTGACACGCCAGCTTCAGCGTATGTGATTCCGGCGCTGCTCTGTTGAGCATCTCTGAAAGCTCTGTGGGCAATGTCTGTTCTGTTGTACTTCTTGTCAAAAGAAACGTGGTCAACACCAACGTAAGCCTTGTCTACGGACTCTCTTAGCGTAGGAGCAGTAGCAGTAGAAGCGATAACTCTACCACCAGCAGTTACGATCTTACCATCCTTTTCAGATGTACCAGCGTGGAAGATGTAAGTGTCAGCAGGAGGGGTTTTAATTGTGATCTCATCGCCTTTGCCGTAAGCCTCTGGATAACCTCCAGCAGCCATAACAACGGTAGTAGAGTATGTGTTTTCCTTGGTCTTGATGGTGACAGAGTCTAATCTGTGCTCTGCGGCGGCAAGCATAACTTGGGCCAAGTCAGTGTCATCGGTCAACAAAGGCAAAACAGTCTGGGTCTCTGGGTCACCGAATCTGACGTTGTATTCCAACACCTTTGGCTCCTTTGTTGGAGACAACATGATGCCGGTGAACAAAACACCGCACATTGGGTAACCATCCTTTCTCATTCCATCGATAGTTGGCTTAATGATTTGTTCATCGATCTTGGCCAAAACCTCGCCGGTGGCGATTGGAGCTGGTGCATAAGCTCCCATACCACCGGTATTTAAGCCCAGGTCACCGTCACCAATTCTCTTGTGGTCTTGAGCAGTGGGGAGGTTAAAGAAAGAGTAACCATCGGTGATTGTCAAGATCGACAATTCATCACCCTCCAAAAACTCCTCGATGACAATTTCGTCACCGGCATCACCGAAGTTTCTGTCAACCATGATTTCATTCAAACCTTCCAACGCCTCCTCTTTAGTCTGAGGGATCAATACACCCTTACCTGCGGCAATTCCGTCCGCCTTCAACACGATCTTGTAATCAATTTCCTCAATGTGTTTCTTGGCCTCCTCCACGTTGGTAAAGTTCTTGAATCTGGCAGTTGGAATGTTGTGCTTGTCCATGAAAACCTTAGAGAAAGCCTTGGAGCCCTCCATCACAGCAGCCTTGGCAGATGGGCCGAAAACAGGGATACCGACCTTGGTGAAAACAGTGGAGATGCCATCGACCAAAGGCTGTTCTGGGCCAGGAACGACCAAACCAATCTCCTTCTCGACAGCGAATTTCTGCAAAGCAGGGAAGTCCTTTGGAGAACTTGACAACTCAGGAACGTTCACGACCTTCTCTCCAACGGTGGAAGTACCACCATTACCAGGAGCAACGTAGACCTTGCTAACACTGCTAGATTGTGCCAATCTCCAGGCAATGGCATGTTCTCTACCACCGTTTCCGACAACAAGAATGTTTAAGCTGGCCATGGCGATAAAAAAAAAAGTTTGATATGGGTCTTAAGAGTTTTGGTTTGTTTAAAAAGACAATCGAAGGAAAGTAGTTTCAAATGTATTAATTTTTTTTTTTTTTTTTTCTTTCCTTTATGGTTCAGATGCGCTCCCTCACTAACCAACTGCAAATTAATTTGACTCTGACTGACTATATGAACGATGGAGCCCGCACCATGCAATCGATTGGCTTGCGGCACCATGCACTACGCTCAGAGATGACTTGATAGCAGTAAGTGTAGGTAAATAGGTGGAACGGAAGAATACACCGAAACTCGAAGAGATTATTTGTTCAAACCCGAAGCTTCCTTAGTTATTTTAAAGTACAGGAATATGAAGAAAAATTACCTCGAGGATATCGATGCGTGCGTGGATTTCTGGTGTTAATTTACACTATATATGTACAAGGTGCTCAGATCGTTACGTCGCCCAGGCCGACGATGCCTTCGAATTTGTAGTTTTCATCACTAGGCAATTTAATGTCATTGCCTTCTTCGTTGATGGGAGTGTATAAGTAGTAGGATAATAATGCATTGATGACGGCTCTTGTTTTTGCCTCGTTCAAAGAAGAGCCCAAACCCTCGCCCAACTTCTCTCCCCCGCAAAAGGCACCCGCTACGTAGATCGCATGCGAGGACAATCTTCCGGTCTCAGCAATGAGTCTAATCTCGAGTGGGGCATCAAGTCCCACTTTCTCGCAGACTCTAGCCAACTCTCTGGTGGGTTTGCTGAATTGGAACATCTCGGCCAACTTCACGTTTCTGGATAAGATGTGCTTAGAGATAAATTCTTTGGTGGCTGCTTCGCCAACGTGTGTGTAATATCCACCAATAATGGCTCTTACGGCGGATGCATACGCTTCCTGTTCTTTGGACAAGAATGTCAACGATGCCTCATCGAAGGTAGCCATTTCTTCGGCTGCTAATTCATAAACACCAGACTCCTGAGCTTTCTCTTTGTGCTGGTCGAAGATAAATCTCAACTTGCCATACTGCAAAAATTCCGGTTCATTAGCAATATGCTTCTGTAACTTAGACGTCTTGTCGATTTCAATACCCCAACTTTTACCGATTTCGGCCAAAACCTCCGAGCCCATGTAAGCATCGAATGCAGCGTTATGTACTGCCATGGGGAGTCTTGGGTATTTCATCAACAAAGATTCCGTCACGTAGTAAGAGAGAAAGTTCTTTCCCAACGTATTGAGACCGAAGTTGTTTGCCAACCCGCCAAATTTATCCAAGTTAAGGGCTTGAGATAAAGTGGAAAAGCTGTAGGACTCAGGCAACCTCAAACGGGAGTGCAATGCGGTCAATGGAGGTGATTGCTGTGCTGTAGATTCAGGCAACCTATGTGTAAAGATATTGTTTTTATACGAGCCGTAATCTGTGAGGGACTCGTATTTCGTGCCAAGAGACTTGTCTAGTTCCGCAGAATGCAATTTGGCGACCGGGATTCGAGTCAACGATGGCAAGCGAAGAGCTCTGGAAGCCCGTCCCTTCGTTAATAGCCTCAACATTCTAAAGTGCCTGAGAATATGAGCAACGACTGGAACTTGATGATGTGATCTTGGTGCTGAGGCTTCAGTGCAGTTTGTATAAAACAAAATTTTCAATTTTGGTTCACGCACGATTTTCACACCTCTGCCTTTAGCAGCTACCAGGGATTTACAAAATATGTCAGAATGAATACACACTCCGAAACAACGATTTTGGCCAAATTAACTTCTTTTATTTTAACAGAGATATTGAATCTTGATCTTATCAAGAACACAAGCTATACTAATTCTGCTTCCTTTTTTTTTCATATTCTGTGCATTTGGGTGCGTATTGGGGTCTCACGACTGATCCGCAGTATGCCTCGAAAAGGAAATTACTAATTTTAAGAACTTGTAAACCCAACTAGGAACTTGAAGCAAAAAGAATAGGAACGTACAAAAACGGTTAAGACAAAAAAATTGGGGAATTCGGAGTAGAAGGCTCTCTTTCTTTGTTAGTTTTAGTTAATTTGAAAAACATTCGTGAAAGAAAATTACAAGGTTTAAGCTGATTTGAGTAAATATTTGAATTTTTAAAACTTTGCGCTTCAACTTTCACTTCACAAAAAAATAAAAATAGAATTTAAAATTCTCTATTCCATATAGAAAAGAACTAAAAAGAGAAGAAAGTCAAATTCACAACTAAATCTCATAAAAATTTATTATAAAAATATTTTATTACACTTTTACCGAAGTAAACATACTGAAATGAGATCTCATAAATTGCTCCTTCATATTCCGAGGCTACAATGCCGACAGTCGCAGTCTTGAGGTGTGAAACTATGACACATTCGACACGTGATATAGTGGTCTTGAATTTTCTACATCTTTCAAACTTTTAAAAGTACCGAACAATTTTCCATGTCAACCCAAAACGTTCTCACTCCTTACATAAAGTCTTTATTTCTCCAGCCGCCGAACCTTACGCCGGATGATTTCGCCACTGTTCTCAGGGCCATTTTCAAAGGCATTCCCTCGGACATACAGACAACTGCCTTTCTCACGGCACTCCGCATGAAAGGTTTGGACCACCAACCAGAATTTATTGCCGCTGCGGTGTCTACAATCTTGGAGTTTTCCGATATTGTACCTACTTCTGACTTAAACTCACAAGGTTTCATTGATATCGTGGGAACTGGTGGTGATGGGCAAAACACTTTTAATGTTTCCACTTCCGCAGCCATCGTGGCAGCTGGAATGGGCCTTAATGTTTGTAAGCATGGTGGAAAGGCGTCTACTTCTGCTTCGGGGTCAGGAGACTTACTCAAATGCCTAGGAGTTGATCTCTCGGTTGTTAATAAACTGACAACTCCACGTATTGTGAGCGAGTCCAATTTCTGTTTCCTCTTTGCACCATCCTTCCACCCAGGAATGGCCAAGGTGGCGAGCATCCGTGCCCAGATCGGTATTCCAACCATCTTTAATATATTGGGCCCACTATTGAACCCAATGCCAATCCGTGCCAGAATTCTTGGTGTATTCTCGGAACAACTTGGCGAATCGTACGCCAAGGCAGCAGCAGAGTTGGCCAAAAAGTCTACAGTCCATGAAAGAACAATGGTTGTCTTTGGAGAAATTGGCCTTGATGAGATTTCACCTATTGGACGGACTAAATGCTGGTTGATCGACGCAGATGGAGAAATTACAACCACATATGTTTCTCCATCAGACTTTGGATTGCCAGAACATAGCTTGGGCCATGTCAAGAGCGGGACGCCAGAGCAAAATGCTGAAATATTGCTTCAAATTTTACGTCAAGAGAATCCTTTGTATCAAGTCAGTGATTCAGGAAACCATCCCTTGGTCGACTATATTCTAATGAACGCTGGTGCCCTTGGAGTTGTTGCAGGTCTCTGTGATACTTGGGAGAAGGGTGTGCAACTAGCTCGTGATGCAATCATCTCCGGAAACGCAAACCGTGCTTTAGAGGATTTCAAGGCATCTCTTGAAAGACTAAAGTAGTTCCTTGAGCCTTTATGAATTACATTTGGCCTCCAGGCCTTGGCCATCAAACGCTTATAATAGGGCTGACGCTTCATACGCATTAACTAATATTTGCTGAAAAAGTAGACAGAAAAAAAACTTAAAACAGAGACCTATTGATTTTCGGAAGAAGTCACACATTAGATATTTTACAATAAATTTCACAACACCACTTGTTCCTAAAAACCTACATCACTGCCATGAGCTCAATCGCGCTTGGCATTGAACTTGTGTGCCAATCACGGTACTGGTTCAACCTTGCTCGCGTTGTGGTCGTGCGCGTACAAAAGAAATCCTCCAACCATATGCTCATGAATTTGGCTTGGTCATCTTGAATCAGGTTTACGAGAAATCGAAAGACAGAAAATGGCCCATTCCCCTCCATTAAACATCTACGCCATCACGGCCATGGGTACCTTTGTTGCCACTTATGTTTGGATCAAATCTCCATTGAAATACAAGCATTCATCTGCAAACAGACTCAGTCCAAAGGCCGATCTTGCTTGGAGAGAAGGGGCTCAGAAGTGGCTCGAGAAAAACTCCGCCTGAGGTCCCCGTTGCTTCGAAAATACCAGCATATTGTTTAAGTTATAATTCATACGTTTGAATACATGTACATTTTAGCGAATGTGTAGTGTGCATGCCAAACATAGCACCATGCAATTGTAATACATAAAATCGACCAGCAGAGAAACAGTTAGTTCAATTTTAAGTTGGCTAAAGGCATAGCTCTAGCAAAATCATCTCTAAGCTGAAGCTTTATAAGGTCGCTTTCCAACTTGAGGAAACACCAAAGCCACCTTCTAATAACCTCCAAGAACTCTAAGATTGCATATCCAAGAGACAAGTAATCGTAGCCAAATAAGAAATTGCCAACTAGATTTTCGAGTCTCATATCAATTTCTGCTTCTTTGATGACGAATATTTTCAACACCCAGATAAACCTAATTGCAAAATCAAAAATGATTACGAGGTAATAACCAAGAAAGGTCTTGTAAACCAATTTGTTGGGTCCACGCAAAAGAATCGACTCACCGACGTTCAGTCCAAAGAAAAAGTCGAAAGCTTCAAATCCCCAATCCATTTTTACATCCCAAATAAACAGGTATGTGGAACTGAAAGTCGAGAGAACATACCACCATCGATTCAATTTGTTCAACCGTTGAGAACCTTCAGCATCAGGTAAAAGTTCCATGCTCATTTTTATGAGTAAATTGATGATAACAGGACCAAGCAGGGCTGTATACTTGAATAAGTTAAGAAGATGCTGCCTTTGGCCCGTGATTCTGTACTCGTACCAACATTGTTTTATTCTAACTAGTGCTGGGTAAGACAACACCAAAGCTTCAATCTTGGCGCTGTAAGAGAAACTTGTGGGCATGAGCATGGCCCAGAGAAAAGACACCAAGTCATTGATGACTTTTGAGTAGGATGTCAAACTATCAGAAAGTAAGATATCATTTGTCCGCATGGTTGCGGAATTAATGTTTCCCAAAAGAATTCTCTTCAAAGAAGTATTCAACCGGTTTTGACCCAAAGTATCACCTTTTCTAAAGGTGACAAACAAAGATATAAGGAGCAAGAACATGGGTAAGGAAGTAGCGGTGAATTCAAGTACTGGCGAGCCAGGTAATATAACGAGACACGCCCAGTAGACTAGCAAGCCTGTTGAAGTGAGCGAGAATGTCTTGGCCATGGTCTTACGAATGCCCAGAATCAAAATCACATTTTCGCCGATTTCCGCTGAAGAAACAGTTGCCATCTCGCCAGTAACAGTCGGGTTGACTTGATCATCCCCGGAGTATTTATGCGGAGAATAAGCAAAGTTCAAAAGAGCCAAGCAGTTGATGTGGAACCCATAATAGGTGACAGAAACCAAGCAATACCATAGACATATTCCTAGTTGAAACAAAAGAGACACACGGTGCGGCAATGGAACAACATTGTCGAATTTCAATGGAGACAAACTCCGGTCGCTCATAGTTCTCTTCAATTGTGGTTGACCAACTTCAAGCTAGGCGATTTTGAGGTTGGCGCGTTTTTTCGCGTACTCACTCTTGCTTTAATCATGTACACATGCGTGGCATATTCTCAGTGAATGGATTCACCCAGGTCGTCAGAAGTACAGAAAAGTGTGAAAATGGATAAAACTTACCAGACTCAGGTGGCAGCTAGAATTAATTTCAGAGCAATGGAAAACAGAATTTTGTAGAACTACTTGGTTTCGACGAATATGCTTCCCAAAACAAGCAAAGAAGGCACACGCTTCAAGTATGACTCGGGTTGATGCCAACTGTAACACTCCGAGTCAATAAAATAAAGAAAGTATGTCTCCCTTCCAAGCTATATATAAACATTTCAAACAAGTTTGATTACATTTAAGCACGTTTGGATGCTTAACACGTGGAAAGATTAAATACCGAAAGCCATCCAAGAAGGACGAAAAAATTACGCAAGAATCAAGGTCTCTGGAAATTGTTAGCTGTGCCTCTTTGATACGGATACAAAACATTCTCGCAGGTTTCAAATTCAGAATTTTCAGTGTGTTTAGTCGAGTCGGTCATAGTCCTGAAAAGGATCCTCCGTCTGGGGCGACAACTGGTCATCATGTGAACTGCAAGAACATTTCTTTTTCGTGGTTTAATCTCACATACCGCTGGACTAAGTTCACCAGAATACGAACACTGCCTTTTGGGCAGGGCTAGCATTCAAATGATTTTCATCTATCAATAAAAGAAACTGATGTTCGTTGGAATGTTGTGATGAGGTTTCTTAAGTTTTTTTCTTCGCGTATTTATTGTGCGATTACCCGGAGACGAAGGCACACCACGAAATGTAGGTCTTCGCGGTTGACTTGAGGCACTTAAGGCCCAGGTGGCTGCGCTGTGATGCAAAGAGGGAAATAGGAAGTATAAAGCTATAAATTGAACCTAGTTTCAAAAATAGAATGCCGTATTTACAGGGAATTCGGACTTACCCATGTTTTAAAAATTTTCTTAATTATTATTTTCCAACACTATTATCTTTGTTTCTTTATTTTTCTGGCCTGTGTTGCAGCAATTGGCAAATGGCACTGTTTTCAGTTCCAGTTCTTGCTTGTCGTTTCGGCTGCAACTCAACTCAACAATAAAGATAAATAAATTAGTCAATGAACCCAAAATGTTTTCCCATATCCATCATAATCACTCCCTCTTTCTGCTTTTCAACTTACTCAATTTGACCTTCCGATTGTTCTCTCTCCGCTCTGTCTTCGTTAAGTACCTAAACTTCTTCTTCTTCTGTTTCTGCTGCAGCGGCTTTGCCACGCCACACACCACCGCGTACTTCTTAGCACGTTCTATGGACTTCTCCAACACTTCTTCAGACTTGCTGAGGTTGACGTTATTGGATTGGGCGACGAGGTCCAACGATGATTGGCCAACTCTAGCAAAATTAGGGTTCTCAAGCGATTCCACAGTGACTGTGGTCTCTTCATCTACCACAGCATCGCCTAGAGCTTCTGGGTTGTCGATTTTGTACACCTGCTTCTTCTGGAGAATTCCTTTTATAGGTTGTTCATCAGATTCCTGATCAGATTGCTTTTTCTCCTCGTCAACATCATCCCCAAATCCTTCCCATTGCTCGTCATCTTGCTCTTGCTTCAATAATTCGCCAATGTCCAAATTCTTGGCTTCATTTAATTCCTCTAGCTTCGCTTGAAATTCCTTCTGCTTCTCCTCTCTGATTTGTTTTCTTTCCTCGATCCTGGCTAGTCTGTCTTGTTCCTCATGGAATTTTTTGGCCTTTTTCTGTCTCTCCACTTTTCTCTTATGGAACCCAGTCAAAAATTCGTGTCGTGAATCCTTGTCGAACACAACTTCGTCCACACCAAACTTTTTTGCTTGTTTGTTACGATACTTACTGCCTCCAGTAAGAATATCCCTATTTTTCCTCGTGGGCGTTTTCTTAACAACCATTGTGTAATTGGTATAGAACTGAGTGTCCGGTGATTGATTAGTATTTATGGAAAATTTCGCGATGAGCATTTGGGTGCCAAGTTGAGCACCTTCTTACGCGAGAAAAAACCATCTCGAATCTCAGCACTCGGGTAAAGAAAACTTCTAGCATAATTGAACCTGTTATCTTCAATCTCACCAATAAAATCTTAGCACAGATCCAAGGCCAAAATTCCTACTTGCCTATTCCTTTGGTTCCAAAATATTACAACACCTTTCATATCCACCCCACTTTCACTAATTGCTTATCATGGAGAACATAGAAGACGTCACTGCTTTCGTGCGGTCATTAGATGCTTCCATCGACAATCTTAGCAATGTTTTAAATCCCGTGTTGTCTCAAGGACTTGAAGATGCCATTGCAAATTGCCTGCTGCCGCAGGAGAAAATTAAAATCTACCACTCACATCTATACACGGTGATTTCTGTTCTCTTTGCATACATAAAAGTTTTAGGTATCAAGACTGAAACGCACCCTATCATGAAGGAGCTCACAAGAATAAAAGGATCAATGAAAGCCATGAAAGAACTCGAGGCTTCGGCAGCCAAGAAAAGCGAAGATGCTGAAAAATCTGCACAATCTGCAAATGAGTTCCTTCAACGCACGTTGGGAACCACTGGAGGAAAGGCTGCCCCAGAAAACCTAAAATCTCCTGCAATCAGTTCAGCTAATTTCAAAGGAACACATACAAAATTTACAGACGAAAAGGAGCAGCCAATAACCAATAAATCCCTGAAACAAGTGAAGGTTACAAAAAAGGATGTTCCAAACAAAGTAACCAAGCCAAAGAAGCGCAAAAATTAGCTACATTTCTAATATTCGAATGCATATATTTTGAATTTATTCAAAAGAACTCATGGAATATGTGTTCCTTTTGAAGATGCTTTTCCACAACAGCGTAAATCTCCATCAAAAGATGCGGGAATTTCTGATTAAAGTAGTTGTAGAAGCCCGAAGGCAATGGGCTCATTTGTGTTTGCAACTCAGGTGGCATGTCATTGTAATGATGATACTTGTTTCTCAAGGCTCTTAGAAGATCCATCACTTTTTCGGTGTGATACTTTCGGTACTTTCCCAAGTTATCTGTAAAGTCGGAGTCAAACCTTGCAAGCCAATCGCCCTGATGAACTTTAGAACTTATTTCTTCAAGTGTGAGGAGAAGATCACTCGGTGGGTCCCTTCGTTCAATCTCGAATCGGTCGCTAACTTTGAGAAGGAACTCTAGTTTTTTGTTTGTATTCCAGAAGAAAGGGTGCTTTAGAATCGCTTGAGTATCAGGCCTGAGTTTTGGATTGGACTGAATCATCAGGCCAATCAAGTGAGTGGCTTCAACATAGTCACCTGGACAACACTTCCGCAATTTAGATAAGTCACTTTGTCCTTTAATGATGTTTGCTTCCCTGAGATATCTATCACCAAATGGGTGGTACCCATTCGATAAGATATAGAAGAAAACGCAGCCAAGAGAAAAAATGTCTATGGCTTTAGTGAGTCTTTTTTCATTTCCAACAGGCATAAAACTCATGTCGTCATTCATCTCGGATAGAGAGGGAACACGAGGAGAATCGTAATAATCGTCTGGACGGAGAAGTTCTGGTGCTCTCCAGCCAGATGTTCCGGATGCAGCGTTATGTGTCGTAGCTCCAAAAGAAGACTGATCAGCATCTAACTTCTTGCACAATCCAAAATCAGAAATCAACAACCTGGTCGACAGTTTTCCCGAATGTTTATTCTTACTTGAGTTCTCACCCAAAAGAATGTTTTGAGGCTTTAGGTCCCTGTGCACAATTTTTAAAGAGTGCAAGTAGCTTAATCCACTAGCTAGTTGGTGCAATAAGTCATTACGACTTGTTCCATCAAGCTTGGCTTTCTTGGAATGAGTTTTCAGTTTCTCAATCAGATCTTCCAAAGAACCAACACAAAGTTCCAAAGCAATGTAAAGAAACTTTTCTTTAAGATTTGATTGCGAACAAAAGTACCGAATGACGTTGGGGTGATCATCACTCTCTTGTAAAAGACGAACTTCGTGATTGGCAATGTCATAGAAATCGAAAAGCATTCTTTTTACCGCAACAGGCCTGTTTTCAAAGGTACCTTCATAGACAACTGTTCCATGAGAGCCGTACCCCAAAACCTTGTTGGAGATAATCAAATTATTATCAATTTGAAGCTTTTTCAATTGGTTATCCGGTTTAGCAAATGTCTTTACGAGTGAAATTGTTGGGATGGCATTTTCGTCAGACGATTGACCAAAATCTTCATCCACAGTGATGGTTTCATTTGTGTCCTCTGATGCAGTAGGTACAGATGCTGTTTCATCATCACTTGGTGATAGCCTTTTCAGTTTTCCGCTTCTTTTACCGCCACGACTACCTCTCTTTCTCTTCTTCTTAGAGAATACCTGGTCCGAACCCTCCATGTTTTCTTGAAGTTTGTTGAGTGGCTCATTGGTTTCGGTTCCATCTTCTTGGATAAGTGTGACATTGGAATTAAAATGAGTCTTAGAGCTGTGAGTTTGGTCCGAAGTGCTAACCGACTCTTGGGATCTAGTTTCACCCAAAAACTCAGGTTCAATTATTGAGACAGTTTCTGTGGAGGAGCTTTGGAGTAAAGGAGGTAGCTCACAGCTTTGCGTAGGATCACTCTTGGTGTTAGATGAGTTTTTACCCTCAAGCGAGTCAACATATTTGCTGCGTTCCGGATTCAAATATTTGAATTTTTGTGCAATCTTAACGAAAGCCATGAGAAAACAAATAAGAGTAGTCATCACAATCAAGTCTTCAGCTATTCTCCTCATCATCAGAACCTTTTGGGCTGGAGCTGCTTCGAATGGACTATTGTGTTTTTGGTAGGTCACAGGCAAGACTTCGTTCTTTTGTGGGTTCTTCTTCAATTCTTTATGCGGGTCGACGATCGATAAGTCGGTTCTCATTGTTTCTTGAGATGGCGGGAAGAAAATACCATCCATGATATGATGTGGTTGTCCCGGATTGCCTTTCAGTGTCCAGGGAGACGGCTTGATCAAATCAAACGACCCACCCTCTATGCGATCCACTTCGTCACGTTCGAACTTTGCACCCGGACGATACAAATTATTAGAGCTCAAGGAGCCATATTTATGAATTCCACTGACAATGAATTCTGCTTCTTCGGAAAGCACTTTAAGATGGAGCATCTGGTCGATGGCCTTTTGGTCTAAACGGCCATTCTCATACTGCTGCAAGGCCATCTGATAAGGAGATGTAGGGGCAGACTTAATGAGAGTTGGAAAATTGGCATAACTCATCGCGAACCATTGTGAGCTTTTGGATGTTTTGTTAAGAAAACACAAATTGAATTTCTCGATATCGTTAGCCCCGTCAGCTAGATGCTGTAAAGAATTGAACTCTTTTGAAGGGTGAGGGATAGCGACATTGTTTCCCTTACTACGATGACTGAATACATCAAACACATTGACTATCATCGAGGGGAATTTGCTCATCCATGCTGGCGCGCCCAGATTTTGACTGAGGGCTAAAAGAGACCTTTCATGAAATGGTGTGAAATAGAGTTTGTCAACAGACTCGCTATTTTGTACCATTAGGTCATTATCGATATTATTTGGGCCCCAATGGGAGTATGTGACGTTCCAAACGATACTGGAATCGACTTTAGAATGTATAGAGAGTTCGTAGGTGGTCTTCCCTAGCATTATGTGATTGGATGAGTCATCTAAATTCTGATTTAGGCCCCCATATCCCTTGGAGGTAGGACACGCGTCTGATTGCAGGCCAAACTGTTTTGCTACTTCACCAGTCAGCTTGTTGAGCGTGTAGAGAGAAGTTTTCCTTGTCCCGGTGTAGATCTTGTCGTCACCATTGAGCGTGAATGGCGACTCCATGACCAAATTCTTGATCGAAGTTGGAAGCTTATTGAGACCGTACCCAGGGGAGAAGTAAAATAAAGAGCCGTCCTCATATGGCTCTACGAACCAAAGAAGGTTCGTGTTCGAGTCTGCATCTGAATTGTTCCCCAGAATTTGCACCAATGGCTCTTCAATAGGTAGAGTCCATAGAGATGCGCCTGTTCTTCTATCGAGACCATGGAGATTGCCATCTATATCGCTCGCTATAATGAGCTCAGATAACTTCCAATCAGTTAATACTCGAGGCTCTAGCGGTGATATGCTATTGCTGAGGAGCTCAACTGGATGGGAGGTATCCCTCGAAGACGGGGTTAACTCCGGGACAGCACTTTTAAACGTTCGACAAAGCACCGACACGAGGAGGAGAATGACGGATATGAAGTTGTGAATGTGCATTGTAATTGAGTTTGGGATCCCTTCTTTATTTTAAAGAAAAGCCAAGGCAATTTTGCGGGAGTATTGTTGAACGCCTTTCACTAGGTGTAATGAGAATTAAAAAGTAGCACAGGGTGTGTGATTTCTGTCAAGACCAGCAATTGAAAACACCCCAGGGAAAAAACGCCTCGAGAACAACAATATGATAAAAAGGTTTAGAAGCCAAAAATTGAACCAAAATAAAAATAAAAAAAAAATACCAAAAAAGACGGTGGACGAAAGTTGAGTAAGCGGGGAAAGAGACTAATGAGGCTAGCCACAGATGATCCAGCGTCGTATTTCTTCTTGGATCCGAATCCCAGAGGAATCTGGTGTATTGTGAATCAATGCCAAAACAGAACCGAAAATGCTCAATGGTATGTTCAAGATATGGAAGGGAATATTTGCGTGCTTTAGCTAATGTAAAAGGGAAGGATACTTGCGGCTCGAGAGAGGATGTTAGATTGATTCTTTTTTTTTTTTTTTTTTTTCGCGCACTGCGGTTCAATTTCGACCGTCTTCTATATCGAAGGCAATAGTGCAGGGGTAAGTGGTGTATCGCAGATTCATGATGTACATGAAAAGGATAGATGGTCGTGAAATTTTAGTATTATCGTACAATACAATCGAAGAAGAGAGTATAAATTTTCTTGTATTTTTGTATTTCTCCTATTCTTAATATTAAAGCTTTGTATGTTGGCGAAGGGGGGAAAACGAGCTCCTATAGGGGCTCTGTATCGATATCGTGATCATTCAGATATTTCGCGGCTGAGCCTTTTATTAGCTCAGATTCGATGCTACAAAAAGGTTGTGGATATTTTGGTGCTGGGTCTTGCATACATTTGTCGAAGAAGCAGGGCACCATATTTATTCACTCTTACATTCAATTCCTAAGTATCCCTATATGCATCACATAAGGTTTAGATACGCCGCATCAATACGCTTCTTGGTCATGCGCATCATTTCCTTGAAGTTCTCATCGGCGTACTTTTCATTTACTTCATAACCATGAGCAGCTGGAGCTGCAGCTGGAGCCCCAGAGCCGGTTCTTGTCACAATCCAATCCCACAATTGGGCTTCATTTTGCCTCCTAAGGTGGTCGTCCCTGAGGTAAAACTCCAGGGAGGGCATTAAAACATACCTTCCATCATCAGTGAAAGCCATCTTAGTGGATGAAGGGCCCGCGCCATAATTAGATCTTCCTCCCAAGAGGAATGTGAGAATGTAGGAGTACATTAATGATATGACAAATAAAACAATGCCACCAGTGACGGTATCACTTATCATTGGAATCTGGATGGGAATCGACAGCCCAATCTGATCCATTATTCCGAGTATCTGACTAGAAATAGTAAGGGGTTTGGCTTCCTCCGGGGCAACTTCTGCAACTTTGAGTGCTGCTTGACCTCCAGATTTGGTTCTCTTTCTCTTCTTCTTGGCAGCTCCTGAGCCACCATTGTTAAGGATATCAGAAATAGTGTCTGTCATGACTTTCATTGATGTTTTCTGACCATCCATGCTTCCCTTCTCCACCGCCAGTTTTATCCACGACTTTGCGCTCCAATCAACAGATGTATACACAGTCAACTTCGTGGTATTCCCAGGGCCCCAGCTGAAGAAAAAGCGAGTTTTGATTTTGAACGAGTTCCCCAGAGGCACGTCGGGTGTTTTCGTAATTTGTTCTAACTCGCAATAGCTCGACAAATCATACTTGTGCAAGGTTTCGGTTATGTTGCATTTGGTTTGTTTAGGGCCAATGGGGCCACTCAAAGGTTTTGTGTATGAATACTCTCGTTCCTTTTGCAGAGAATTGAGTTCGGTAAGCTTTTCCTTACTGATGTCAAAGTTCTTTCCCTCTTCCAACACTCGAATGAAAGTGGAGCTATCAGGTCCATACAACATGTTGTAGACTACCCCTAAAGGAGCTTTGAAAGTATGCTGTAGTATTTCGACCTCACCATCAGTTTTCTCATGTTCGAATGACGTAGGAGAATGACTTTGCGGACCAGGGTTTAAGAACCCTCTGAAGAATTTGCCGTTCTTCTGTTCACTCAGAGGCGACTCTAAAACCGAGTTACTGCTTTCTGCCTCCGCATCAGATTCAGAGCCCAGCTCTGAAGAGTAGACGGAGTTTTTTGTCTTTTTCAAATCTTTAATTCTGCTTCGTTCAGATGATCTTGAAATGAATGTGAGGTCATTCTCATCACTTGAATGAAGTAGCTTATCTTCATCTTCAGATTCACCAAGGGAATCGTCGGAATCTAGACCATCATTCATATCCAGACCATCAACGGTGGATCTTCTTGATATAGATCTTCTTTTTTGGGAGCCTTTCTTTGATTTAGGGATCTCATCAGGCGAACGATCTTGCAAAGCATTGTGCCATACGTGAGTGATCATGTCAAAAGTTGAATCTCGAGAAAGGAAAGTAGCGAAAACGTATTTCTGGTGAAGTGTACGAATCACCATTCCGTTTGGAAATAAGACAGCGGTCGACTTCTTCTCAATTTGAATGATTTCTTGGATTGGAACAACAATATTTGTGACCCAACCAAGAATGTTTGAATTGAAGCAGATATAGTTCGGGGAGAGGTACATTTTTCCTTGAACCAATATATCTCTCGAGAGAGCGCACGAGAAATCTGCCAAAAGGTGCTCATTCGCAGGAATTTTTTTGAAAGTGTGGTGAAACTCCTTGTCTTTTTTTGGATGAACAGGAAATTTGTTGTTTTTAAGGATTTGGTCTAGCTCCAAATTTGAGAATTCACTAGGATTAAAAGTATGATTATCTTCCCCATTAGTATCAATCGTACCTTCGGATGACAAGGAGTCTGCAATTGAGACATTTGAAATAGTATTTCTTCTGATGACTTTGTTTTCCAGAGACCCAGACACAAAAAGCTTATTCGAACTGCTGTCGGTCATAAATGGTCCCCCTTTGACAGGAACTTCCACGGAATCCGAGAAAGATCTTTGAACGGGCTCTTTCTTTTGGAAATGAACAAGCGAAAGATCGCCATCACCCAAGGTATGAATTGGTGATTTATGTACCGGTTCAAAGTGTACATTTGAAGGACTTAAAGGTACATTTTCCGAAGTCCTGGACTGGCCATTGGTGGACTCGACATAACTAAAATCCAGCCCTTCAGACAGACGCGGAAGGGTATCCAGAGACCTAGGTTTTTTTGGCAGAGACTCTTTCGAAGTGGGGTGGTCAATCAAAGCTTCTACTGAGGCGCCGTGTTTTGATTTCATCATGTTTGCAGCATTGTGGGCCACAGACATGAGAGAAGAAATTAAGCCACTGGATTCATCTCGCGGCAATCCACGCAGATTTGACTCGTGGCTACCTGTCGAATGTGTGTCACTGGACCCATGGTGGGATAAATGGAATCGAGGGAGAAATGTAGATTCGTGGGAGCTCTTCACTGATGGAGCTTCGACTTTTGCGGACATGCTGAATTCATGAAGACCAGCTTGAAAGTGGGCGTGTGATTTGATATGAGAGGAACAGTGAGAAAGAAGTAGGAGCGATTGGCAAAGTAGGATCACGAGAAAGGACTATGACAGGAGGAAATAAGGAGAGAGAGGGAAAGAAAAAACACTTGGGTAAAAGTTTCAAGTTTTGTTGGTGGCCCTGGAGTTTCTAGCAGAGATGAAAACTCGAGCAATCAAGTTTCAGCACCTGGAACACAGGGCCCGGACCCCCCGGCATCAGTAGTGGCGCGGAAAACGGCGTGCGGCGCAATGCATACTCCGCATTAAGGTATTCGCGTCCAAAACTCTTCTTGGTAGGAATAGCTAGTGGAACGAGAATTTCCCCAAAGGACCGTTCATAAAGGGACCAATAGACGAGTAGTGGGTCGAGAAATTAGACGCAGACTTGTATTTTATTGAGGGATAGAAAATATTTCTAATTGGATGAAAGAAAAGAGATTTTCAGGGAAAAAATACAGGAGGCAAATATACACAAGGAACGGGGCTGGTGGCCGAAGCTCTGCGGAATTTAATTTCAGCACGTGACTTGCGGGATGATTATTTATTCATGAGTCTATAAATAAAGTCCGACTTATACTCTATTTAGGTTGCTTTATTTTGTAGTTTTAAGTTTTTTTTTGTTTATCTTCGTCGCAAAAATTATTGCTTTGACAACCACAAGAGTCAAACTAAAAGATTGGGGCCAAGAAAGACTTCACAGTTTGCGATTGCTTGTAGTTTGCATCGTAGTCGATAGAGAACAAACTGAGGGAAGACTTACATTTTTCCTCGGCCAAAACCCAAGCCTCAGATGGCAAGTCACAGTCACCAAAGATACATTGGGCGGTGGCAGCGTATTTACCGAACTTCCAGACTGGCAAACCAGTAGTCTCGTTGAAAGCAAGGTTTGGAGTTACCGAGTCAAGACCAGACATTCTAGTGTAGACATACTCGGGGTTAAGACAGTCAGAACCGACAGGAGGGAAGTTGACATTGATACCGGTGGTAATTGGAATCAAGTTTGGTCTGTTTTCGAAAGAGTCGAACAAGGTGTCCACAAGATCCACGACCTTCTTAGCAATGATGTTAGGACCGAAGGTGGTGTCATTTTGTCTGCTAAGGTCATCAATGAAGAAAGAGTTGTTGGTCATGGAACCAGAGAAAGCAATACCTGGAATACCTCTGTTAACGGCCGAGTAGACAGCACCAATGGTTCCAGACAAAGTATACATACCTGGGGACAAGTTAGTACCCTCGTTTGGACCAGAAACGAGCAAGTCGATGGTTTTGTTGTTGAAGTACTTTGGAATAATGTAGTTCAAACCAAAAGCAACACAAGAGGATGGGGTACCGTTGAAGTACCAAATGTTCATGTCGTTGTCCTCGTGGCCCCAAGATGGCGAGCCAGCTGGTGGGTAGTTGAACTCTCCTCCAGCAGTCAATGTTTTACTGATGGGCAATCCGAATTGTCCACCATATCCAGATCTCTGTTGTGCTGGAGCAACCAAGATCACCTCATGACCAGCACTTTTCAATTCTCTGTAAGCAGCACGAATGTTGGTGGAAGCCCAACCATCATCGTTTGTAAGCAAAATGGTTTTGTTCGTAGGAACAGTGCTTTTCTCGGAAGCGACTGGCGCAGCAGAAACAGAAAGAACGGTTGCAAGAGTGGAGAAGATGGTAGAAAGTCTCATGGTAGGCTTCTGGGGCTAATGCTTTTGCTGATGGAGGACAAAAAGGAACGCCCTACAAGGGAATTGCCTTGACTTTATACTTGAAGTGATTTCATTAATATCTCATTAATGCCAATTAATTTTACGCACGATGTTACCCCAAAACGCAAATAGGCATAATATTGGAGATGATTTGCATAATGCCATTTTGCTGCGAAAAAGGCCAGGATTAGCGTTGAGCCGTACGCTGCCTGCATTCACATGCCGAACTGCTCACCACAGGTGCACTTAAAAAGTCGAGCAAAGGAATCAAAAGATACGACCAATATGATAGATGAAAAATCTTTTGCTAGAAAAAAATTTTCCAGAGAAGATAGTAGGCTAGTGATTTTGAAAGTTCAGTTGACATTGTGATCATAATTTCTCGTGGACGTGGCCTTCGGGGCTTTGTACCTGAACACACCTCCAAATGGCCGGAGAAAATCATGCACACGGAAGCCGGCCAAGCGCTATGCTATCCGAAAACGTGGGCCCTGTTCACGCACACGATCAATTAACGGGCCAATTAAAAAGGGCGGGTATGTATTTTGTTGCCCCTTTTAGTAGATTACTTGCATAAATGTTTTGGTTTGTGCCGAATTTTCCGGAAGGTTTCAGATTCTTCCTCTTTATCTACTGAATTATCTCCAATACAAACGCCCCTATTCCCCACCCACGTGTGGGTTGCACGTTTTGATCGGTCGCCCAAAAAGCATTCCGTAGACTAATTCACCACCACCCCCACGTTTCCGTTGCAAAATCTGGAAAGCAATAACGGAATTGTCTCTACCGCTTTCAACATTGTTTGCAAAGTTTCGTAAAAATCTAAATACAGCAGATACATGTTTTTTTTCTTGTCCTCACGAACAGGGTAATCCCGTTCGTTTCCTGCGTCAGTTTTTTTCTTGATCAGCCCGCGACTTTTCTTTCCCTGGAGCCTGAGACACTGATGTACGGCCCGTTGTTGAGATCTGGCTACCAGATTCTAGGATCAATTGCGGATTCTATAGAGGAGAAGCTGAAAGATTTGAAAAATACTATGATTGTCGAAATTTCTGCATAAACTAGACATTTGGTAACAACTCGAAGTGCCACCGAGCACCCACCTGCGCAGTACTGCTTCCATCACGTGGTTAGGTGTGTCGTATATGGCAATATGGGCCGGGCTCGAGATTGGCTTTCAAAATTCCAAGCCTGAAATATTTGATTATTTTTGGTGAGGCTTCCATTAAATTTTCTTCATGAACTACTTCATCTTGATTGTTAGTTTTTGATGTTGAATTCACAGCTTTTGACGGAATTTGTTTTACCACAGCTTCTGAACTTCGATCCAACATCCGCTATCGGAGGCTTTCTTCGTGGTGCTCGCTCGCGCACATGCCAAAATGCCCAACCTACTCTCCATAGATAATCTCAGGTACATACATCAACACAACTATCCAGACACTTTGCTAGACACAAACGCTCATAGTCCCCGGTAAACTAGTTCAATCCAACTCGTCGTTGCCATGCCCGTTTTCTCGACTTTAGCAGCGTTTTTTCGCCGCCACAAAAGAAAGATCATCTTCACGTCCGCAGCATCGGTCTCCGCATACTTGTTATTCTACCAATTCGTCATTAAACGATTTCGTAACTTCCAGAACACATTGAAGCAAGAACTCTATGTGAAAGAACAAATCAAGAGGAGGTATATCCAGACGCAAACGGACTGCTATCTCACGATTTTGGCATTGTTACCTGTTCTTACGCAACCGATCATGTCCCACTTTCCCACAGAATTTATCACTTCTGCCCTCAAAAGGAAGAAGAATGCGAATAGAGACATGAGCGAGTCTCTTACCACTGAAAACTTACTTGCCCACTCCGAAGATAGCCCGTCAAGCGCATCAGGCGAAATGCATGAGCTTTTGGCCAAGTCTAAATTGGAGTTGTGGAACGACTTGAAAATCAAGTCCATCTCTCGGATTCTTGCCCTCATTTATTCCTCGTCCGGGTTACTTCTACTCACAAGGTTGCAGCTTAATATTTTGGCCCGTAAGTCTTATCTCGAACTGGCCATTGCCATGGCTGGCGGATCGCCGCAAAGAGGTTCACAAACGTCATTGGATTACTTCATTGAACAGAGCTACTTGTCGTTGAGCTGGTGGTTGCTTAATCATGGATGGCTCGAAATATCCAACAGCGTCGAAAGATTAGTTGAAAAGAAGTTTTCCGAACTTAGTCCCAAGACTGAGTTGACAATTGAAATTTTCAGCAGGCTATTGTCAGAGATTAATTTCGAGGTAGTGCGCAATAAGGATTCCTCGATAATGCATCTGATTTTCCCAGTCAAGTACGACAGCTTGATACAGACAATTATGAGTACCAACCCAGAACTCGTGAACGAACTTGACAATAAGGATCTGAACCTTGTCAAGCTAATCAACGAGTCTAACTACATCTTTGCGAATGAATTCACTCTGGAAGTGTACTTAAAGTTAGTCCAAAGTGGTGTTGCTACATTGTGCGAGAACATCCTGATGCTGCTTAACCCCGAAAACCAACCTGGTCGCAAGAGTAAACTCGCCACCTATTTGGCTCAGTTATCTGTGCAATCGGGGATGTTGGGCGATTCGCATAACTATGCTGTTGACACTGAAATCACCGGCAACGTCTATATAAATAGAATTAATGATGTCGAGGAACTAGACGAGTTCAGTGCCAGTATCTACTCGAATTTCGAGTAAGCACTGTTCGCACCACAGGGACGAGGCTTTCTGTGAAATTTCTTAATTCCCGGGGATGCTAGAAACAAACATAGGTTAAAGAGAAGTCATAAAAGAAGGCGAAGAAAAAAAAATTGAACTTAGTAGTATTGTAAACTGTAACAAGATGAAATCTTCTGTGAGTTAACTAATTCCTTTCGTTTTAAAACATACATGTCGGTGCCGCAATCGGGTAGATCCTGTTTAGTCTACTTTTAGCGGAGTGCGCTCGCCTGTGGCCCCGCGGTCCCACCTCAGTACAGTCCTCCACAGCGCTCAAGAAGACAAAGACGTGTTCATCTAACAACTAATCAGTCATTAAAAGTATTTTAAAATGCCCAAGGTCGTTATTATTTCCTCTGATGATGAGCGTTTCCCTGTGGATGTCGAAGCTGCCAGCAAATCTGTGTTGATCAAAAACATGATCGCTGATTTGAAGCCAGATTTGGATGATGGCGACGACGATGAATTTGAAATCCCTACCCCAAACGTACGTGCCAACGTGTTGAGCAAAGTGTTGGAATGGTGTGAGCATCACAAAAACACTGTTTTTCCAGATGACGATGATGAGGATGCCAGAAAGTCTGCCCCAGTCCACTCGTGGGACAGAAATTTCTTGAAGGTCGACCAGGAAATGTTGTATGAAATCATCTTGGCAGCCAACTACTTGAACATCCGTCCATTATTGGATGCTGGGTGCAAGATAATCGCTGAAATGATCAAGCACAAGTCCCCAGAGGAATTGAGAAAGACATTCAACATTGTCAATGACTTCAGTCCAGAGGAAGAGGCTGCTATCCGTAAGGAAAACGAGTGGGCCGAGGATAGGTAAGCGGGCAAGAATCTACGATACATGTGCCGGTTTAAAGTATTCGTCTAGATGAAAAAAGGCGGCGCTGAATCGAGCTCATTTGTAATGGTGATTTAATTCGAGATGTTTAAGTTTTCGGCTACTGGTGCAAAACCTCCCATGTATGAATTATGGTTAGTGTACCATTGTATTTTTCTTTCGAATTATGGTGAAATAAAAAAATAAAAAAATAAAAAACCCCCCAAAACAAATGGACTTCGCCTCTTAAAGCTTTTCCGAAAGTGATAAAACTAAGTCACCAAAGTACGGTTACTTGACTCTGTATCTATGAACAGATCCGTCATCAAGTCATAGACAGTGGCAGTAACCTCTCTTGAAAACTTTTCCATATAAACTCTTGTGATTTTAAATTTACCGCACTTATTCTCAACTTCAAGCAGTTGTTGCTGTGTTGGAAATGTACCCGAATTTTCCTGAAGTATTCTTGTTGTTTTTATCGTTTTATTTTCATTATTATTTTTCTCGTTTTCACCCGCCTTTTCCGTGTACTGGGCCTTTCCATTATGGTGCATGCGCTTGGAATCGGTGGCCGATGTGCGCCTAGGTGTGCGGCTTTCGCAGCTCGGTTTTATGCTACCTGAAATTCTTTCTCAACTTCCGGGTATCAGACCAACATCTTTTCGCAACAACACAATGAAAGGCGACGAGCTACATCATGCTGATAACAACGTTGAAAATGTCCGTGGTGACCTTGTATCTTCTCCGCCTCCAGCAGACTTACCTCCACAGGACTTACAGGACTCGACTTTATTTGATTTGTCTGGGCCTTTCGAGCCAGAAATGATAGCTAATCTCCCTCAAATGTCAATCCAACAATTGAGTAAATTAGAAGAACATATCAGCAATGAGTTTGCGTTGCTTGCACAAGAGTATGTGGCGGCAAGAAAATCTCGAGTGGAATTTATGCAAAAAAATGTCGAGTCTCAAATAAAAAAATTCCAGCATAACGATACCTCGTGGACCAATTTTTATAATCAACAAGTGCAGCTCATAGAGACTCTCACCAACCTCACTGAAAACAACGCCATCAAAGAGAATTCATCGTCCCGTCATCATAATAAACATCATCATGGCAATTCTCTAGATTTTGAGTCTGAACTTGCACAACTAATCGCATCGATTGAGCTGCCGCTTGATTTTGATGATATTTTTCGCCGCAGAATGGGCGACCTACCGTTTGCCGAGTATTTCAAGGAAATAATAGACTTACACAAGACCCAGCTTGTGGCGCTGTTACATCAGATTCAATATCAATCAGAATTAACTGAAAGTATCACCGAAAAGAATA
The DNA here is from genome assembly GCA_030583145.1 of Metschnikowia vanudenii. Classification (NCBI taxonomy): domain Eukaryota; kingdom Fungi; phylum Ascomycota; class Pichiomycetes; order Serinales; family Metschnikowiaceae; genus Metschnikowia; species Metschnikowia vanudenii. Next base: position 277,374 of record JAJMHT010000001.1, on the reverse strand, counting down.
AAGTGATTCTCTGGAAACAATACAGGGATGATGTTTTGGAGTACAAACATAAGCTTATCAGCCAGACATGCCAAGAACTCGAAAACCTACATAAGGAATATCATGGTGTTAACTCCTATGCCGATTTGGCCAGCACGAATCTGCATTACTATAGGTCGGTGGCTCCTGTTGAGATGCCCAAAGCAGATTCCCGTCACAACTCTCAACGGCTCTTGGCGGCGGGAAATCATGATAAATACCATGGTGTTGATAACATTTACTACAAAAACAATAGGCTCGAAATCACAGATACAAAACTCGCTGCTCAAAATAGGTCTCGTGACTTTGCTGCACAGCAAAACAAATATAAGATTCCCCAACTAGATACGGTTGCTGTCAAGCTAGGAGGGTGTTTAGGACTTACGAAAGAAGAAGGAGATGCCGATCTTGCTCTCATAAGGCTGAATAATAAAGATTTATGTCATGAAGCAAATCAATCCGACGAGGTGATGTGTGCGGATGACCTGGATTTCTCGTCCTATAGTCGCGAAATATCCTATGACTCCGATGAGGAGGACTACCATAGCATTTTGGACATGAACAGGCAACCAACTAGAATTCACACCGGAAGAGATGATTCATGAACATTCAATAAGAATCAAGATCCGCATTATCGACTAACGCTAGCATATGTACACTAAGTTACACTGTCAAGGAAAGTAAAATAATATATTAGCTTAGTAAGGTTCCATTTGTGTGATCACGGTTTCCTGAAATCAGATACATCCGTTCGCCTTTTTATCACATCTTTTCAAGTAAAATGCTAGCATTTGTTAACCCAACTTCCTTGATGGTTTGGTCAAGACATTCAATGAGCTTTGGTTTACCCGGACATGATATGGTGAATCCTTCGTTACCTATACCATAAGCGGACTCGTCAGCTTCAGATAATACAAACTTAAGCCATGCATAAATGGTTGAGACGGTGTTTTCTTCAGGGTTAAATTTGTGAATAAGTCTTTTACCATTTGGAAACCTGACCTGTACCCTTGTCAGTGGTGCGGAAACCGGCTCAATGTGTTCTTGGGGTTTGATAGCGTCGAAAGGATCTAGTGTCGTCTCCTCTGGACTAAACTCCTCCAGGTTCGCCGTTGAATTGGAGCCAGCGTTAGTACTTACATCTGCACTATTACCCATAGATTGTTTCATGGCATACTCGATTTGTTGTTCCTCGGACATTGCGTCGAGGTCAACACGAACATCATGTTTCACCACAGGATTGTTGGAGCCGGGTAGAAGGGAGAATTTCTCTAAAAAGAGCTCGACATCAGACACCCACTCTTCGACGTCAGGAACAAGACCGTCCGTCCATTTGAAAACGCGTTCTCCTGTCATAGGGTCCAAAATGGAAATGTGTGGGCATGCATCGACGGAGTAGAAGTTCAGATAACTTTGACCATGTAGAGAATCGTTTTGATATTGCAAGAATATGAAATCGCTGCGTACGATTTCCTTCACTGACGGATTGGACCAAAAGTCTCTGTTGAGAACTTGACATTGGAACTCCGACTGGTCTTGAATATTGACGAGAATCCACTTTTTCTCTTCCCTGCCTTGTTTCCTGGCTCCTTCAAGACTAATTCTCAGTATAAGTTCGAATGGTGGCTTGAAAAGCTCGGCCAATCTTCTTTGTGTTGACGAGAGCTCACTCAATCTGTCTCGTTGGGCCCGAGTTCTCCGATTTGGCCGGGTTGCTGGCTCTTCGTCCAGATCAATCTCAATGACGTCATCATCTTCATCCAGGTCCAATTCTATGACTCTGTCTTCACTTTCACTATCATCCATGTCTTCTTCGTCGTCGAATCCGTTTGAAAACTGATCCTCCTCGTCAAATCTCTGGTTGAATATGCCCACACGGCCCGTTCCAAAGATGGCACCCTCGTGGTCCACTCCCGAGTTGTAAGACGGAAATGAATCTAGCAAAGTTTCATGACGGTGCACATTGGCATCGGCTTCACGAACTCCGCTGTCTTGGTATGCTTCCAGTTGTAATCTTTGAGCAAGTTCTTCGTCGTTTGAGGATGCAAGCGGTGCCGTCTGGTGTGAGCCAGACTCCATGAACAATTGCACGGCATACTCAAGGTTTCCGCCACTTATGTCCAAAAACTGCTTTGCCACATCCGGATCTTCAGTTGCTGTAAATGCAAGGAACGTGGCAATATTGTCATCCATATTCAGTCTAGGTGGTAAAATAAACGAAAAAGTGAAGCCAATGGTGCACTAAACGTCACTATGTGAGTTTCGCGGGGGCCCTGTGCGAAACCACTGTGCTACCACTGCTGCGCAACATGATGCCTCCGGTTCCGATGAAAATAGAATTACCCAAGTTTTTAGTTACGGCCCTATAATAAGATTGTTTTACTATGCTGAAATTGGTAGGTCACACCACCTAATTATATCACTTCACCTTTACTTGGATAAGACTTGAGTTATATGTTTGCAATTTTTTCAATTTTTATATCAGTAAATATTGTTTTAGAAAGAATATGGCAAGATTTCTTGGTTCATTTTCTCGGAGTTTTACCTCGCAATGTTCGCCGCAAGATCCTCAATGGTTCAAATTCGAAAGCCAGTACAGGAAAACGTGTTACTTCAATGACTAACACAAAACAAGGCAGAGGGTTTTCACACAATAGAGGTCTGTTTGAAACCCGATATGGAATAAGTATAAGAAAAATGGAAAAAATAAAAATAAGTCCCCGTTTACTTTGTACTAGAATTAACGCCCCCAAAAGGTACTCGACGTCTTCTGGAATCTTCGCTCCTGGTCCCAGGCCAGCCCAACCCCAACCCAACGTAAGGTCGCACGAAGGTACCGCGCGCCCGGACCGGGGCCCAGAATGACTGCAAACCCTCAGCCGCTTGCCCTCGAAGACTCCTTTGGCTATGGCTCATCTCACACCCGTGCCTCCGCAAATGCGACGAGGATTTGACCCACACTAGAGACCATTTCAGCCCACTCAGATCAATTTCCCGAAACATCCTATCAGTATATAAAAGAAGCCAAAATTCTCGATATTGGGGTTCCATTCGCACCTTATTCGATTCGCGCATATTAACCTTGAGCTGGAAAGTTTTTGTTCAACGTCCCTTTCACCTGGAAGACGTAATACATCTCTTTTCCCCGCCATCGGCTCTTCGACCCATCTGAACCTGATATCCTACAACAAAGTCTCTCTAAAATTCTATCCAGGCAACCAATAGATCGCCAAGAAGAAATTATCAAAGAACTTACCGACCATCCAACTTAAATCAATCCCAATATAAACGAATCATCTCCATAACATCCATACATTAGACCCAAACGATCAGAGCTACATCAACGCGCTTCCTTCTTACATTAATGACTAGCAAACGAACTTAAGCATATCATCTACTACTTCTCCATTTTTGCATTCAGTTATACCGTTCTTACTGACCTTTGTGTTTCCGTTTTTTTTTTTTCCTTCAACGCATTATTTACATCACATTAAAGCTATAGTTCTTGCTTATATAGCATTCAGACCAGGCCTTCTTCCTTCTTCAGCAATCTTGGCTTTTTAGATCCACCACCACTTGGATACTCTTTATCGCTTAATGATGGAAGCATATGATAAATACGACAATGGCGGGCTTCTCGAAAACAGATATTTGAAGGTGAGTGATATCTCTGAGGGATCTTACGGCTTGGTTTCCTTGGCAAAAGACAAACGTAATAGTAATGCACTTGTCGCTGTCAAGTATATTTTTCCGGTCGATTATAAGAAAACAAAGCAATACTCAAAGCTATCCAATGCCACCGGAAGAGCCACATCCTCGCCTGCTAAACTCAGATCCAACGCAGGCACGTCAGACTCCAAGAAGAAAGTCATGATATCTGCATTATGTGAGGAATCCTCAAAGGAAATCGCCATACATAAGATCTTGGGAGACCACCCTAATATCCCAAAGCTCATTGACCATTTTGATTCTTGTTTAGTCCTTGAGTACTGCTCGAAGGGTGATCTTTATGAAGCCATGCAGAATGATGTAGGGCCTACCACTTCTCAAGATATTAAAGATGTCTTTGCTCAGATTTTAAGCGCTATATCATACTGTCATTCGAAATCCGTTTTTCACAGGGATTTGAAACCAGAAAATATTTTGATTGCGCAAGATTGGTCCATCAAAGTTTGTGATTGGGGCTTGGCTACCACACAACGGACAATTACCAACCCGAGCGAATTTGATATTGGTTCTGAACGATACATGGCTCCTGAATTGTTTGATCCCGAGCTTCGCTCTTATGATGCGGCCAAAGTGGATTTATGGTCGTTGGGAATCATCTTGTTAACGCTCGTATTCCATAAGAACCCTTTTCAGGTTGCTAATTATACTGACAAACGATTCTTACAATTCTCGGCCAATAGAGAAGCTTTATTTGATTTCTTCAGCTCTATGACAGGGGAAATGTTCAGTGCTTTGCGTTTTTGTCTTACAATGGATCCATCGAATCGTGACTTGGAGTCCTTTCGTGATGAACTACAAAGCATAAAGTACTTCACCATTGATGAAGAATACTGGGCAATGCATAGTGAGGACGAATATGGGGCTGAAGAAGAGGACAATGAGTATGAAGAGGAGGAAGAAGAAGAAGCTACTCTTCCCCAGACCATTCAGTCCGAGGACACGTTTCTGTTTGATACAGAAAGTGCAGAGTCAAAGCCTTTCGAGCCAGAGATTCTGTCTCGTCGTCCAGAAACAAAGATCAAAATACTTACTCCAGAGGATCTGCCCGAAAATCGACTTCACCTGTCTATAGATGAGGCACTTGAAATCGGTTTAAATCTGACACTTGGTACAGTAACATCCGCGAAAGAAGAAGATGTTGTTCCGTATAATCGTCGTGCTGATGCGTTGCTATCGCCTACTACTCATGCCAAACCCATACCAATTGGAGGAGGTCATCAAATTAGAAATACCAGAAAACCTTTTGGTGTCGCCTCCTACAATAAGAATGGAACATACCCCTCACAAAAGCATAGCAGCTACAACAGCCACAGCAATGGTCAGGGAATTAAGTTTCGCCGTGAGGATTTCTTTACTCCAAGAAGTGTATTTTCTCACTACATGGATAAATATGGAGAGAACAATGATTACAATGATCTGCATCGTGTGTTTGAGAAGAAAAAGAAGATATGGAATTCGGGAAGAAAGAAGCAGTCTTGGAAAAAGAGAGGTTCGGTGTTTCAGCAGTCGAATACCGGAAACACGCATGGCGCTCCCCAAGAATTTCAATCCAGAAAAAATCATGAAAGCAGGAAACGAAGACAACCCAGACCTGCTACTGCAAATCCTCCGACGCATTCCTACATTTCATCTTCGCCAACACAATATATCTCGCTTATGAATGGAACATCCCCCTTATCTGGACAATATGGGGGAAGAAGTACTGGAAAATACGTGCCGCCATTTTTGCGGTCACCCCATTACAACAGCAAACCCACGTCGGTCGATGCGGTTTCTGAGGAGATAGACCACTTAGCATTGACAGATGGTGAAGTTTTTGTCTTAGAGGATGATTACCATGAAAATGATTCCAGAAAGAATGAAGTAAACATGTCATGTCGGCCATCTGAGAACCATACTCTCTTCATGGACTTATCAAACGAATCCACTTATCATGGTTCTAACGGAGAAGGTAAAAGAAATTCGATGTCAAAAGTTGATAGTCTGCACCCCATAACCCCAGGTAAGTATGTACCACCTTTTAGAAGGGGGTCTATGGGTGTGTTGGCCGAAAAAAAGCGTTCCATCTTTTCAAACGGAACCCCATTCCCTGGCCTTCTGCAAACTTTGTTAAATGAAGAGGCATCTAGAAGTGTACCTGGAGAGAATTGGCTCTTTAAAAAGGACTGGAGAAGCTAATCCACATATTGCAGGTTTAGAAATGTGACCACTTTTAAATAAATTTCTTTTTCATGAATCTCTTTGGTTAAATCTTGGCGGCACTGTTGCAGCAGTTCAAAACGCGCTTCTCTCAAATACCGAAATCAACAAAGCTATAAATCTCCCAAATCTTCAAACTTATTCTGTGTTTTTCTCGTTTGTAATCCATATGAGGGCAATTCCCCCATACGGCCACATGCGGTTCTAGAGAGCCGCCCATGAATTTGCGGGTAAGATTGAATAAAATACCCCCACGGTGCTTACAATGCTTAGTTGCGTGCTAGAGTAAGTAAGTGAGGAAAATTAGTGAATAAAAAAAAAAGAAAAGAAAAAACATGATTAGTTTAAGTTTGAAAGAAGCCAAATAAACTTCGTGAAATTTCTGTTTTCGGATTTAGGTATTTGAAGTGATCATGTGCCTTAACTTAAGCTTCTGCGTTAAAAAAAAAAAAAAAAAAAAAAAAAAAATTAGGTGAGAAAGAATGATTTTGGTTTAAAGGAACATCTCTACTTGAATATAGCCGTAAAAAGACTAAGTCTACTTGATTATGGCCGTAAAAAGAATAACTCTGTGGGTATTCAACAGGCCTCCATCAGAGTGTTGTTGCGACTGCTCCCCTGGCAACTTCCAGACTTTGCGTGGAAACAACCACCGAATCAGAGCCCTTCGATCTCTAAACATCGCTTGCCGTAAAGGGTTAATGCAGTTATCGTAATTCTTAGCCGGTATACCCCATGCAGTAGCATATTGGGCGCATTCTCAACCGTTTGCTTCTCCTTAAAAAAACATAAGAATCTTTAAATAGTTCCTTACTTGACTACAAGCTTACTAAATCTATCTTCTTACAGTACTGATAATTACCCCTCTAATGATTTGAATTTTGTCGTGGTCCGAAGTCTCTAAGCCCCATACTATCATATTCGACGGAAAAGGGCCCACCTGCAGTTTATGTTTGTAATGCCGAATATTATGCAGGGTATGCATGAGGGCGCACCTACCGCTTCCGGTACGGTACCCCCACTTTTACCGAAGCCGAAACGCATAGGATATGACCATGAAATAGAAAAAAGACTAACTAAATAGAGTGGGGAAACTGGGGAAACTAACCCCACCGCCAGTTGATGAATATCATATATATATATATATATTTGCAAACTATAAAGCACTTTAATTGAGCTAATCACATATTTTCATTGTACAGAGTGACACGAGTTTCCGCTTGAGTATCCACGCGACAACATACCTAGCATAGAAAATTTTTGATGCCAAGAAAGTACAACAAGGCTTGTCTTCATGTTGTAATGCGCATAGCCCACCTCTTTCAGAGCAAACTTTTAAATACAGGTGTGTGTCTTAGGCAAAGCCCTTGCATTGCACACCCTTGCAAATTCATGTACCTTTTCCCATTGTTTCATTGTTTGTCAGACGATCCTCTCGTATTCCATTGACGCAAACAAATCATTCTTTTCTATTCTTCTAATTATTATCATTCTTATTATCAAAATATTTTGACAAGCATTCATTACCCCACATGTCATTTACCAAATTCTATCGGAAAAAGCTCGCCATACTTGCAGTAATACTGCTATGTTTTTTACTGTCATTTGTCAACTCCCTTTTCAAGCACATATCCGACGATCTGCTTGATGCTGTGTCGATCGAGTTTCAAAAGAAATCAAAATTCAATCCGCGAGCTATCACTTATGGTCTACTCGCGTATATTCAGTCGGGGTCCACATCTTCGGTCACAGATGAGGCCCTCCATTCGGCATCACTCTTATCCAATTCTGATGGCATAAATTTCCACTGGGATGATTGGGTGGATTTGTCTCCGGGTGATACTTACTTGAAAAAGTCAAGAAACATGCACCCTGACGGAGAGTGTGGTCAGGGATTGGCCGAGTTTTCTCAAGTGAACCCATATTTCATGGAGTCCTACAACACTAAAGTTAACCGAGGTATGGTCAACCTCTATTGTATGAAGGATGTCCCCAAACGCATACTTGTGGCCACGGATAATGGATACTTTGAGATTCCAGTATCAGGGAGAAAAAGAATAGGTCAGGACCATTTCCCCTCCGAGATCGCCAAAAGAAATCTAGTAGACATGATCACTTCCACATCCCAGTTTGAAATGCAACATAAAAGAACTAATAATGTGAAATTCATAAGGTATGCTCCTTTAAAACGATCTGTGGACATAAGTCCGCAGGACTTCATTTTCGACATCGATAAAGAAATCTTGTCGTTGAAAGAAGTTTTGGCCACAAATAGAATCTCGGAATCAGATAAAGAGCATTTAAAATTTTTGGAGGCCTCAAACTCTGTGGTTGACCTGGCAGACCGCTTTTTCAAATACCCTTGGATATACTCAGATATTGTTGCTGGTCGCTCACATCATACTTCCTTTCCTTTCTTCAAGAGATACATTTCCAACAAGGAGCGCCAGAGTGTTATCCAACATATGGTGAGGGCATGGTTCAAATTCTCCGAAGCAAGTGGTGTTAATTCTTGGATTAATTACGGATCCCTTCTTGGGTGGGCTTACAACGGTGTTAACTTGCCTTGGGACACTGATGTTGATATTCAAATACCTATTGCCCAATTAGACAAGCTTTCCAGGCGATTTAACTCCACTATTATTACTGAGAATCCAAGAGACGGAAATTCAAAGTATTATTTTGAAGTCTCTCCCACATATACTCGTCAAGGAAATGGCCGAAACTTTATTGACGCAAGATTCATTGAGATCAACACTGGTCTTTATATTGACATCAGTGTGTTAGCGCACACTAGTGATCAACCACCCAAGTCATTAATGGCATCATTATCTGAAGATGAAAAATTGAGGGCAATTCCAGTTCATTGCAAACACTGGAATTGGCACCTACTTGATGAGATCCTTCCAATCAGGCAAACCATTTTTGAGGGCTCCCCTGTCTACATCCCCAATAACATTCTGTCGATATTACTGCGCAAGTATGGGCAAGAATCGTTTACTTCAAAACTTCTGTTCAACGGTTATCATTATGATAAACAGCTTCTACTTTGGGTTCCCGACAAAGAAGACAAAAGAGAGTGTAAAGTTGACCCGAATACTGTGGGTATTAAATCTTTATCCGAAGATTGTAAATCGAGCTGGATAAAAGATGAGTATAAAATTGTTTACGAGTCCGCAAAGTGCCATAAAAAGTTTGATATTGACGTTGACGTTTCCTTGGCAAATGATATTGATGACTACCCTGAAATGCCTTTAACCAGAAAAGATTCGTACGAATATTTCCAGGATATCATCGAAAGAAGGGTTTCAACCTCTAACTGGTTTAGTGGGAAGTCTTCATGATATCTGAAAATGAACTCATATAATTCGATGACCATTCGATGAATAGTCTGTCTAGAACAAAAATTCCTCGACCAAATATACCTATAGCATATTTTTAATTCATAATCTTACTTAGGTAATTTTACTCTTAGTATTTTCAAATGAATGTGGAAGGGATTTAAAAGAAAAACAATTTAATAGTATGACATGTTCAAAATTTTGAAAAGACTCAAAACTTCTTAGGATATACTCTGGTTTTTTGCTTTGTTCATTACTATTAGAAATCTTCAAACATACATCGGTTTCAATCATTGGCCATAAGTAAATTCTTGATCTGTGTTTTCAATTTCCAAAAGACTTTACCTTTTAAAATCTAAGGTATAATGGAATATTTTCTTACTCTTTTGAACTTTTGATCTTACTAAGTACTTTTCTTCGCTGTTTTGAATAAGAGCATACTAAAATACCCCTTTAGAAGGCACCTACGGTGGCGGGGTATTCATCATTATACTACAGGATAAATACGATTGACATTTGTTCAAAAATTGCAACTTTACTCCTCAAAAAGAGAAATGCTGTAGGCATGATCCAACTTTCCACTTCCCTTGACTGGAGTAATGCATGGTGCAAGTCTACACATTAAAAGGCCCAAGTAACTCACATCTTTTATTATTACTTCAAGAATTCCTAACAAAATGTCAGAGTTAATGGTTTTCATTGGGTAAGAGATTTTTTAGTGGCTGATGAATCTGGTATCAATCTTATACGGAGTTATGGGTCGAATAATTATGAGACATGGTGTATCTGCCAGCCATACATAGATAAAATCCTTATGCATATGAAGGTTCGCGGTATTCGCGGTATGTGGCACGCACCTTAATAATCCAGATCAATGAGTCCGTAGAAGTATTTCGTGAATAAAAATCAAACTAAAGAAATCCTCTTTCTCCATTAATGCAAACAGGAAGAAAATCTTAATCTCCTAAACTAGGTCTAGAATAGTCCGTGAGACTGTAACTTTCTTGGATTCTCGGCAAGATGTATGATTGGACTTTGTCCTCTAATTATGACGAAGATTTAGTCATGAGTTAGCCATCGACTTAGTCATAAGTTAGTCATAAGTTAGTCAAAAGTTAGTCATCATTATTTCTTGGGCACTAACAGCAAATTTGTTCTCGGAGTATGATGCCAAGGGAGGCTTATTCCGGGAGCTGAAACAATGGGTGGGGCAGTATTCGGTCTCCTACAGGGCTGACTATATTTTGAAGCCTTTAGCTTAGCTCTGCAGAGCCCATATGGGTTCTCTATGGATAGGAAACCTTTTTGAAGCCGGTTTCACCTACAATGACAAGCACTAAACCTACACCCGAGTGTTTTTTAAAGCATATATTGTGGAATTTTAGTTTTCTGCAGATTTCTAAATTTTTGGATACCCCAGGTCGCCATGGCCACGGCCAGTGACCGGCGCACAACTTTCATGACGTGCACAAAACCAGATCTCAGGTGCCTCTGACACGAACATAAAGGTATTCATTATTCTAAACGCATCATTAGCAAAGACTTTTATGAGTGCTGGAAAATTAATTGGTACTAATATTTGAAATCTGTCATATATATATATATATATATATATATTGAAAGAAACATCTCATTACAGGCTAATTCTTGAATTACTAGTAGTCATTACCTCGTGTCACCTAGCGATCAACATGATCCTACATGCGCTTTAATGAAGGTCCTATTTCCAATATCTCATGCCCAAATTCAGCCTTTTACTCACCGGATGACTCGTTAGAAATTTAATTTACTAAAATATTCGTGTGTGTCGTATATGGTATTCTTCGATCCCTGTCTAAGTCGTGTCTTTTTATCATATATGTGTACGCTTACTATCCTTGGCTACTTGCGCGCACATAGTCCTGCATGCAATGGTATACTCGACTCACCTTTACCACATTGTACAGAACCCTCATGTCTAATTCCGCTCAAATCCAACCATCGGATGGTTTCGTGGTCTAGTTGGTTATGGCATCTGCTTAACACGCAGAACGTCCCCAGTTCGATCCTGGGCGAAATCATTCTTTTTTTGCTCTTTCTGGCCCTTCATCAGGTAACATTCAACAAATCTTTGGGTGCATTGTTACATGTATTTCCTTTTAATGCACTCAATCCGCCATTGTTGAAGCGAATCTTATGTGATGGGAGTGTATGTGATTTCGCACCGCTCACCCATGTCGGGAGAAAACGGGAACAATCAGTTTGCTCAATCTGAGACATGTTCGACCACACGAAATATATGGAAAGATCCCACAAATATTTTGGCTTCTAATATTGAAACGCCGATCTAATATTTTTAGTATTCAGAAAACTAAAGAAAGTATTAAAGGATAATCTGATGTGACTCTTAATCTTTTTCATAACCCGTAAAAAAACAATGGTCCTGTACATAGGTGCTACATGAATTATTGCCGAGTCAAGTTCCCCACAGTTTTGAGTGCGTGCCCCAAAGTTTGCGAGATTAGTAGCTAGCACACGTGATATGGACCAGAGTCAGCCAATTTGAGCGGCTTGTGAAACAACGCCCTGGGCAGCAATCGACATGAACAAAACGCAAACAAAAATTACTTATATACAAGTAAGAAAAAATGAATTTCCCAGAATTTTAATGCTGTGTAACAAGCTATAAGGGGTAAAAATCAAACCAATGTATATTCTGCCGCCTCTCACTGCTTGTCTAACCCTCTCAATTGAACTTCCAAATCCGTCAGCAAAGATGGGGAGGTGTACTGGTGTGCACCACGGCAAGCAGGCCCATCCATTCAATCAAGTAAATTTCCCCAAATAGTCAACCACTAATCATTAAACCGGCCACAGAGCATAATCAGGTATTGTTTTATCTTCTGAAGCCCAGTCTTTTAATATACTACTGAGCCTCTCTTTTTGGTATTCACTTGAATTAAAGTTCTCGCCATTTCCATCAAAAATCATCTGCTTGAGATCACTGCTCCAATTTTTTGTTCCGCCCCGACAACGAAGGGTGACCAACACTTCACACCATTATCTGCTCAAAATCCCACCTCGCGCAGTTTGCGATTTGCTTTAATCTAAGTTTTCACAGCTTGGGTCATTGGGACGCTGTTTGAGTTTGTAGGACACGCCAAATTTGTGCTATCCTATCAAAAGAAACGTGAATACGAAACGCTTCTCCAGCCTGCTCGAATCAAGTCTTTGGTCGTTTAAGTTGTTTCTTCAAGGTATCACCACAAATACGACTTTTGGCACTGTATTTCGCTCGATATCAATCACTCGTCAGATAAGCAAATGTCTTCTAACTTGGGTGAAATATTTTGCGGGGGCGCAACTACGTCTCAGCATGTGGACGCAGATAATGACGATCACTTTCAGAATACCACTTTCAAATTAAAAAGAACTCGCTCTCTTGGATTACTTGATGAGTTTATTGACTCAGAGCAACAACAAAAGGAGATTGAGAAGCATAATAAAGAAAGGGAAAACAAAAAGGCCGAAAAAGCTAATCCGCCGAAAGAAGAAGCAGTTAGTAAAGATTCCAATACGGAAACCGAGTCTGTTCAGGGTTATGCGCATGATTCAAATGAAGCCGATGAACCCTCTTCTCCTAACCTTATAGCAAATTCTGCATTCCTTACTAGTCCCGACATTCTTCCTCATGATGACTCTGATTTGGTTGCTGAACCATCTCGTCATGTAGACTATTTGTCGCACCAGTGGGATGTCTCTGACATCTCCAAATCCTGGCGATACGTGATTCTGAGAAGAAAAAATGTGGCAAACGCTGCTAGGTTGGAAAATGCTAGTTGGAGAACCTGGGCTCAAAGACGCTCTAATTTGAAAACAATTAGCCCTGAAGAAGTCAATTGGTCTAAAGAAAGTGATGTCACTTGGCTTTATGGTCCTATTGTTGATGATGATGATCATGACCACGATAGTGCGGCGTCTCCTGAGGACTCCCGATCATTTAGCACCGCCAGTAGTGTGGTCGCTGGTGACATTTCTATAGCAAGAAAAACACATGGTCCTAAGCCTATTTTGAAGAAAAGGACGGTGGAAGATATCATGATAAGTCATCTGAATCTCTTGAAGTTGGAAATTGCAACTGCGCGTGCAGAACAAGAGCAAACACGAAGGGAAGATGCTGCCGCCCAGGAGAGAAGGGATGCCATAGAAAAATCTGGTTCCGAGAAGCCTCCAGAGTATTTCGACTACGATTTGATTTCGGCAAAACTCAACTCCCAATACAAAAACATTTCCTGGTCAAAATCGACCAAAAGCAGCTCCATAGATTTGGCTGGAAAGAACAACGCCACTGCCAATGACACAAATGAATCTCCAGCGTCCCAATCAGCAGCTAGCAACAGCCAGTCGCCATCAGGAAGCGCAAGTACCCATTCGAGCTTACATCACAAAGACTCCTCGCCCCTGTCCCATAAGGAGAAGCGTCGCATTCATTTCAATGATGTAGTGCAACAATGCATTATCATGGATAACTTTTATCTGGACAATGATGAGTACGATGAATATGAAGATGATGAAAATGATTACAATTATGAGGGAGAGGATAACTATCTTTACCAAAGTGTGAACTCCAATAGCCTGAATCATTCCAATAATTCACATGATGATGATGACGATGATGACGATGAGGGCGGGTTTTTCCTCAATGTTCGCTCCCCATCTTCTGCTGGATTGTCGGGTGGTCTACCAGGGTTTTCTTCGCAGATAAATAAGCTGGCTGTATCAGATTCCGAAGAGGAACTTTCGGACGCCTCGTCAGCAGACTCTATTAGAACGATTCGGTTGTTGCCTCCGACAACCTTGAACTATGGTTCTGATGATGAGGACAGTGATGATAGCAACCCATATACATCGAGCATCTCGCATAATGTGGACAGCAACTCCAGCAGAGGGTACGACTACTATTATGATTACAACACTGTTTACCAAGTGGATCCAAATCATGCGATATATGGAGACAGTTCGCGAAACAAAACTCCTGATGTCGTTGATGTACCTGAAAACATAACGGTGGGTTCCAACTTTGACTATGAAATCATCGAAAATGATGATGTGGATGGTATGAGTGGCAATTCGCCTGAGATGCTTAGACACATCAGTCTGCATCCCTCATCGGCTAATAGTGAAAACGAAAGATTGCCGATATCGTCGCTAGATGATTCCGCTATGAAGACAGAAAGGCAAAATCCATTTTCATTGGAAGCACTGGACAGCGACGAGAGCTCCGATTCTGATGATGGCGGGTGTCTTTCCATAAGCGCAAGAAATTCAAGTCAATCGTTGGCTCAACTGGTTTTTGGGCAACAAATGACTTCAATGAAACCAGAAGAGCTGCATTATCCGCAGCATATAAATGCAGATCCCGAGCCCGAAGCAAAACACATTTCCTCAATCAATCCAAATTATTCGTCGACTTCTCTTTCCAAACAACCACACTCGTCGAATTCTCTCTCGGACCAGTTCTTCGGTGGTGGTTTGACAAAGGCTGATGAAGGCAGTTCCCTTGGCCGCTCTTTTTTCAATTTGAATTCCGAAAACTCTGCGCCATCAACGCCCCTTGCGCAAACTTCATTCCCAGGAACTCAATCTCCACCAGTCCAAAAAAAAGCTACCGCTCTTCCTCCGCACACGACATCAGCATATGCTTTTCTGGGAAGCAAAAAGACAGCGGCACCCGGAAAAAGCTCTTTCATTTTTGATTCAGAAAGCGAATCTGAAGAGGAAATAGGGGATGATGAGCCCCCTTCTTCGACGGCAGATGGTGAAAACAATCGCACCAGCTATCTGTCATTGTACGAAGTCGCTGGTAGAAATGGTATTACTGTGCCCAATCCAGATACGGATGAAGGTAATAAATCAAAGAAGGGTCTGACAATGACAAGCTTCTTGGGAAGTTGGAACAAGGGCAATCTGAGCTAAATTCAGTACGGCTATATAACATTTACAGGTCAATTAAAGGAAGTGGATATCTCATCTCGTAAAAATTTTTGGAATAAATCTGGTATCAATCTTTAGATTTCGAAAGGTTATGACTATTAAAAAAAGTTAACCCGGTGAAGAACGGATGTTACGGAACAGATGCATTTTCAGATTCACCGGAAATAATCGTGACCCGGCCCCGAAGCTGAGCGATCTTTATCTAAACACATCCGTGCCTCCAGAATAAGGTCTGTAGCAGGAACACAGTACCGGGGTCTAAAATTAAAGCCAGTATCGATAATGTTTGGAAAATTGGCTCATTTCGCCATTTTATCTTTGTTTGCTTTTTCTCTACCGACATTTACCCCTCGAAATTCCCCAGAAGATGATTATAGTGACGGCAAGTGTGAGTTGGTGGGGACTTTTTCGCTCTTGACGCAGGCGTTCTTAGGGCTTCTATGCTTGCTGTCTCTTATCGTTAAAAGATTTTACGAGTATCCTATTCGGAGGACTTGGCAAGTCTGGTCTTATGATGTGTCCAAGCAAGTTGTGGGAGCATTTGGTGTGCATGTCTTTAATCTCATGCTTTCCATCTTAAAAACACTGCCCAGCCAAGCGTTTTTGAAAAGCACACGAGAGGCATGCGAAGGAAGTGGCGAATGCACAGGGGATCCATGTGATTGGTATTTCTTGAGTATTGTTTTGGATTGCACAATAGGTGTCTACATTCTCTATTTGGTTCTCTTGTTAGTGAGTACCGTTTGTAAAGATTACCTTGGTATCACACAAATAGAGAGTGGCGAATACGGACCAGATGATCATCATCCATCCATGAAGGCTTTTGCAAAGCAGTTAGCGTTATATTTCGGGTCTCTCATGATCACCAAGTTCGTGTTGTATGGTTTTGTGGAGTGCTTTGAGGACCAGCTTCTATGGATTACAAGTCATATCATCTTATCGTGGCTAGACGAGTATCCAAACGAGTTTGAAATTTTTATCGTGATGTTTGTTGTTCCAATTTTCATGAACTGCTTACAGTTAATCTTAGTTGATAACATCATTCAGAATAAGACTGTTCATCGACTGAACCACAAATTTGGCAATGAACGGAGCAGCTTATTGGCCCCTAATGTGGATGAGCAAGTCAGCATTTCGAATAAGTCTGACTTAAGGCGTCCAGAAGAAGATTACATGTCCATAACTTAAAGAAATCTGACGAGGTATATTGACTTTTCTCTATTTACATGTTTTCTTTAGCATCAATTGTCTCATTACACACAAATTCTTCGAGATGTCTCAATAAATTATCGTGCTTCGTAATCGTCTTTTCATAGCTCTATCCCAAGCTTTATTACAAGAACTAGCTCCAAACCATATCAATGTGTCAAGCCCTCTAATTCGTGTTGAAGCCAAAGCCTTTCATACAAGTCTTATACTTGGCAATAAATTCTTGACACTTTCCACCTTCTTCGCCGTTGAACAAAAGGCATTCATCCCTGGTTTTCTTTTCATCGAGACAGACGCAACATGGCTTTGGCTTGTTGGTAGTTTCGGGTTTATTTGTAGTTTGTGGTTCCGACATTTTCAATTACTTAAGAAAAGAGAATGGAAGATGCGGCGTAAACGAATCAGAAATCTGAGTAATTGTCTACCGTGCGGCTCTGCAGGACCAATAACAAAACCTCAGAAGTTCTGTCTTTTCTCCAATTATATGATTGCTGCTTTCAATATGGGTTCTTTTTTTGTTTTTTTTTTTTTGCTTGAAATGAATCACTAAAATACGTGAAAATAAGTTAAAATATCATAAAAACTTTCATAATTTTAAGCAGAAATGATGTTCGTTGAGTTCCATTCTTCCAGTTGCCAAGAATATGCTAGTGTAAAGCAAGTGGCGTTTTATGGAGCCACAGTATATCCCCGTTGGAACCAATATTATTTACAATAGTCCACTCAAGCGCTTTTGTTTACTTTTCAAATCCCTCTAATTGATGAAAGAAGTGTGTAATATTGAATAAAGCATCAGATGAATCTTACAGAATATTAGATTTTTCATGTTTTATCTTGCTCAAATTTTGGTTTTCATTTTGTCAAAATTTTTTGCAGCTAGTTAAATAAAAAAAAATATCAAAAGTGCATTAAAAATTAGAAGAAGTATGAAAATTGAACAGCGAAGAGTTAAACAAGTTTAAATTTACCTTGGAAAGCAACTAAAACCACAAAAAGAAAAAAAAAAGACCTAATAGTAAAGTTGCTTCAATTGAAGTTCGCTAAACATACTTCGTCCTTTGCTGAACGTGGCCATGCCTCAAAGGCTCACACCGCGGATGCGTGCTCAACGTGAACACCTGCATAATCCTCACCACTATCAACAGCGGGACTCCCAACTGTATACCCATAATCGAGCTTGTAAGTGTTCAAGACTAATGGAGGATTCAGTACGTCGCAGCTTCGATAGGCTCTCAATAGATACGGCCGCAAACATCAACGAAGATGTGACCGTGGCGTCTGAGTTATCAAGTGACTCCCGACACCAGCAATCAGAGTCCATCTTTTCCAGTCTACGAACCAGCATAGACGGGACTTCCTCATACATCAACAACTTCAACATTTTAAAGCAAGGAACTGGTCAAGAAGATGAATATTCAGCAAAATCATCTACTATATTGGGCCCTAATTCCATATTCGACTTGACCCAAGCTCTAGATCACGCCAGAATAAAACAGAACAAAGCGTTAAGGTCACATGTCTCTGTCAATGGTGGCTCACAAACCATTTACAATCTCACGAAACCGTCCACAAAGGATATACCTCCTATTCAGCTTTATCCACTCAAAAAGAAGGTTCCTAATGATTTTTTCATCAAAGAACTTATTGATGACGCCAAAGATGAATATAAGGCGTTTGAACTGAGCTACAATCCACTCACAGCCGATGTTTTATCGAGCTTTGCCAAGCTGTATCACGAGAGTGGGGAGATTAACTCACAAGATGGAGCAACGGACGATGAGAGTGAAAGTTTTGATATACCTGCAGTATTTGAGGACCCAAACTTTCGTCTTGACGACCCCAGAGTCTTTCGTCAGGTTATGCAACAAACAAAAATTTTGGAAGACTCAGAAAACTCCGGTGCAATACAGCTTGTGAATAACTCCGAGGTCCAGGAGAATCTATTGCAATATTTGGACTCTGTTGAGATGCAATTGATCTCTGAAATTTCGAAAACTTCAGATTCGTTTTTCACCACGCTTGGCGACATCAAAACGATCAAATCGCAATCAAAAGCCTGCGTGGAGAGACTCGCAACGATAAATTCGAAACTAGATCTAGTTGAGAATTCTCAATCAAAAGTGGGACTTGAAATCTTGAACTTGCTCGATGAAACAAGAAGTGTGAACCATTTGGAAACATCTCTTTTGCAGCTAAAAGAAACTTTGAAGGGTATCAGTGAGGCACAGAAATATTTCGAAGAGGGTAATAATATTCAATGCCTTAGCAGAATAATCATCACTGAAAATTTAATAAGGGGAGTGCAGTATGAAGACTATCCAGATGTTGATACAATTTCACAATATCCCCGGTTCAAACACCCCTTAGTGGATGTTACAAACCTTCCAGCCCTTCGAAATGGCAGAAAAATCTTGGCAGAGTTGAAGGATTCTTGCAGCAGAGGCTATATTAATGAATTTTCGACTTTGTTAATTGAGAACTTACGCTCTCATTATAAATCCGTTTCAGCCAGGGATGCGATCAATCGAATGTACGCTACAAGTGATAGGGCTCGAAAATATGACCAATCTTTGCTCAATAAGTCATATATGACGATATCCCCAGAAACAAAAGATGCCCTACGTCTTTTCATTCAAAATTTAACAAAATCAGGGTGTCTTGTGGAGGCATTTTCTCGATACCAGGATAACATAATTACGGAAGTCAAAGCAATCATTAGACAAGGCTTACCAATGGAAAGCAACCCAGATTTGAATAACAGACTTCATCCAACTGCAGTGGATTCTCAAGGCTCGTCTAATACTTCTGAAGGTGATATAACTACTGCGAAAGAAAGTAAAAACTTCGCGGGAGAGATGGATTCCAAACGAGGTACGTTGTCAGGAAATATTAAGACATTGAGCAATTCAGCCTTTTGTGATATGATGAAAGCTATATTTTCTCATTTATCAGAATTCTTGAGGCGTTTAACCATACATCAAAAGCTCTTGCTTGACCTATCATTGACTACCCTTTCGACAGAACAGTCACAAAATGTCGATGTGATGTCCTTAGACATAACTGCTGCTATAAACAAGGCTATCGAAATCACTCAAGTGAGATTAGTGAAAGTTTTGAATGTCAGACTGGAACAACTTGGAGACATGTCAATTAAAGAATACGTCAAATTGTTCCTGTTATCATCGACATATTTACTGGAGTGTGAGTCGATTAATCCAGGATTTAACGCGTCAGATTCCGGTCGTTCTTTGAATGAATGGGTTAAGAATCATGTTGGTTATTACCTCCATCGCTTTCATTCAAATTCCGTAAAGAATTTGGCAAATACTTGCGATAAGGAGATTTGGAGAGAATACACTGATGGTGATCTTGTGGTAACACAAAGCGTATTAGACAAAATTATCTCATATTCTGAATTCATGAAGACAGGAGAAGGATTTAATGGAACAGAATGGACAAACCTGTTGCTCGATATCTACGAATTCGAGAATACTTGGAGTTCAAAGGAAAGCATTTCCACAGAGAAAATTCCCTCTAAAGAATCTCTAACAAAAATAAGGATAAAGAATGACACTTTTTTCATTCCGCAACTAGTTATCTGTGTTATAAAGAACACTGGTGATTACATTATGCTATCCAAAATTTTTGGTTCAAAGGCTTTCAATATAATGCAAAATTTGCTTACATATTTGAAGGTTTTGAACTCAAGGGTATCTCTAGCTATTTTGAACGCGGGTGCTACCAGAACAGCCGGACTAAAGCACATTACGACAAAACACTTAGCTTTATGCATCCAGACCATTGATTTCTTGAGTGTTTATTGCAGCAACATACAAGAGATATTCAGATCAGTGAATGAAAACAATGAATCATCTCGAGACGCAACCGACCAACCGACCTTTAGTACGGCGCTTGACCACTTCAAAGATCATAAAAATGAATTAATTACCAAATTGGTTTCCATCATGCACGATCGTACCCTATCTCATTGCAGCGCTATTAAAGAAACCGATCTTTCGAAGCCCGTGAGCCCTCCTCAGCAATGCCGGAGATACATGGAAACTTTAGTGAAAGAAACTTTGACAGTTTCAAAAGTCATTGGCAAATATTTGAGCTCCACTGATTGCTCTCTTATCATGCTGCGAATATTCGATAATTATAAGAAGTTGCTTGTGAACTGTTATTGCGCAGAGCTACCTCAGCTTAAGGATTTCAACGAGAAGCACTCTTTGCTCAAAGATATAGATTTCTTTAGAGTCAAACTTGGGGATGTAGATGGCTATGGAAACTCGGGTCAAGTGATTTGGGAAAATGTTAACTCATTACCGACAGTTGAAGATACTGCAATGGAAGAACGGATGCGATACAATATTGAAAATGAGAGGTCTTCCTCAGCAGTCGAAGAGAATGGAAATCAAATCCCCAATCAAAGGGCAGAGGAAGCAGACACCCAAGTAAAGGTGGAACCCGATGATTCACGGCAGTCTAGCGAAGCTCAAAAACCCCAAGGTGACATATCTGGGGATGAAGGGAGAGATACAAAAGAAAAAGTAGGATCATCAAGCTAAATACATAGATTAAAGTGTAAACAGACCACCGTCTTTTGTTATAGCGCGATCTTCCGTCACGATACTATCGATCAAGTCATGTGGTGTGACATCAAATGCTGGATTCCAGACCTCAATACCTGGAGTTGCGACACCAATCGTAATTTTTTCCCCGACATTACCTCTGTCATCTAAAACAGGCCCCTTCAAGGTAGTAAGCTCATCACTTGGTCTCTCCTCGATAATAATTCCTTCACCGCTAGTGGTCTTGCGGTCAATAGTAGTGTTAGGTGCTGCAATTATGAATGTGATCTTATCGTCCTTGCTCTTTGCCTGATGTGTGTTAAAATGGTTGGCGATAGCAGCTAATTGATAGGTACCAATCTTGTTTGCAGAGTCTCCGTTTTTAACGATTCTGTCGGCACCGGCAATGATGAACTTGACTGGAGCAGTAGAGCCCTTAACCGCCTTCTCATTTCTCAAAGAGGAGATCAACGAGGTAACCATGTTGTCACAAATAAGAGTGAATGGGATTTCTTCATATTGCAAT
The DNA here is from genome assembly GCA_030583145.1 of Metschnikowia vanudenii. NCBI lineage: Eukaryota > Fungi > Ascomycota > Pichiomycetes > Serinales > Metschnikowiaceae > Metschnikowia > Metschnikowia vanudenii. The sequence continues at coordinate 255,808 of JAJMHT010000001.1, read as the reverse complement.
TCATAGGTGGTTAATTTAGCACCTTGGTTATATGGTCTTGTCTCCAAAGGGTACGCATGCTCGAACCAAAATTTCTCTTTGCTCTCAGATTTCGACAATTTGCTGTGAACTGAGCGGATGATTCCCAAAGCAGTACCATGACCCGAAGTAGCCAATGACCCGGTGTTGCAAACAGTCATGATAGAGAAGGGACCAGTGAAGCTTTGACCCCTCAATGTTTCGACAATGTAGTTCAAGCCATTTTCTCCAATTTTATAATTATTGCGCAAATCATCCTCATGCAAAGCAACAGAATATTTCAAGAGAGCATCGAGAGTCTTTTGATCGACGACATCCAGTTCCGAAAAAGCCTGTCTCAACAAGTCCTTGATTTCGTTGCAGGCGTTTGAAAGGTTGACAGCAGTAGGTCTGGAAGTTACTAAATAGTCGATATTCTCAATTAAGTCCTTGATGGTTTTTGTTCCAGCCTTCTCTTTGAGGTGATTGGCAGTGTCCACAGTAATAGCAAATGCCCCTGTAATGGCAATGGCAGGTGCACCTCTGACTTGCATCAACTTGATTGCTTGGAATGCATCCTCAATCGACTTAATATCAATGTATGAAGTCGTGTAAGGGAGCTTAAGCTGATCCAATAATTGTAACAGGATACTTTCCTTCAGAAACTTGATTGCCTCGAGTGTTTTTCCGCTCATATCTACTGGGGTTCAAAGTGAATTGGATTTATTGTTAAATAAAAAGTCGAGCAAGTGGCTGCAGGATCCACGTTGTGGCTCGGTGCTCGTGGCCCTAAAATATTAATCTTCGAATGCCGTTCACATCAAATTCTCCAGTAGCTTCATTCCACTTGCACCCCAAAAGTTTTTGCCCAGTAATTGGACAGCGACCACCCTTTTCAATATACTTCAATTCTTTGACATTTTGTTGTTTTTCCGCAAATTTAGATTCTTCTGAAGTTCTTTCATTTGCCTCATGAACATCAGCTTCCTCTCCACTCGATTGCGCGTCCTTGTCAGCGTTCTTTATGCGCATTAGCTTGTGTGAATCCCGTAGATAGTTGTATATGCATGTGTAGCAGAAAACATATCCCGTCTCGATGATTGCGGGATTCAGTAATTCTTCCTTGCAAAGTGGGCATAAGCCATCTGATTTGTATACCTTGTTTGTGACTTTACCAGCAGTAAAGAAGGCCTTCAACAAAGAAGGTGGTGGTATTGGATCTTCAAGTTCATTTCTTTGAGACTTTGCGACCGTCTGAGCAAAATCAGAATTATTCCACCATTCTAAAAACTTGAGACTAAAGATTGCAAGAGGAAAGAATGTACCCAAGACCAATTTTGACAGCCGAAGGGATGGCCTAGCAACATAGGTATTCAATAAATTAAAAACCTGTTCCAATTGGGAGGGGGGACTTACCCTATTCGGAGCATTACTTTTGTGAGACGATGCCGACGGCTCGTTTTTGGTATAATCATATTGATTAAGACGCGCGTAATTGATTTTCAGCAAGATGGTTAGCAAAGACGGCGATTTAGACGTGCCACTTAAATATGAAAGTGTCGCGATAAGATTAGAAAACCTCAAGAAAGATTGAATATAAGGGTACCACTTAACAAACAAGATCTGCAACCTAATTTTTCTAGCATCAGCGGGGTTTGGTGCGTTTTCTGCATCGAGCTGATTAGTAATAAACTTGGAATAAAGTAATTCGTATCGATAGTTGAACTTCTCAACAAGATATGATAATCCGGTCACTTCAAAAATCGAAACAGCAATTTGGGTTGGGGAAAGCTTTCTGCGTTCCTCGATCATGGATGGGGTCAACTGTGTTAGCTTGCCGGAGTTGTACTTCTTGCTCGAGAGAGGTGTCTGACTGATACGTTTAATACCATAGAAGTTTTCGGTAAAGCTTCCCTGCCAAAACTTGAAGAAGTACCACTCGATGAAAGTTCGTAGAAGAAGATTAAGCTCATCAAATCGGTTCGTGATCTTGAGTAGATAACCAGGGTACTTCTGTGCGTAGTGCACGAGAATAAAACGCAAAGAAGGTGATAAAAGGGCCTCTAGCTGGTTCGCTGAGATAAGTTCGAAGAGGGTAGGAGTCTCCAGGTCTAGTTTTGAAGCGTCAAGCGAAGAGTAGTACTCCATTTTATTGCCAAGTACAAGAGCTAAGAACGTGAAGTAGCTTCCCCACAACTCACTACCGAGAATTCGCTGAGGTCGTGTGTGAGCCAGGATTTGAATGAGATCGGAATGTACACGAATACGATTTTCTTTAGAAGAAAAATTTATGCTGATATCTGCAATAATTAATCAACCAGCTGAAAAAAGGTACAAGAGACTAAGAATTGTTCAGAAACTAACGTATGCCAACTTACTTCGAACCCCCGGGAATCCCAGCCGCGGCAACAATAATACCGGCTAGGGTCGGCTGCGAATCCGCACCTACAGAAGTTGGATGAGTTCGTATTAAAAAGATCAAAATTCTTCTTCTTGAGAAAATATCATTCTTGAGGAAGAGCAATGGAAAATCAGTCATTGAATGAAATAGTCGACGAATACAAGATAAAAACATCTACTTTATCAATCTTTCACTTAAATGAATTATACGCCATGGGAAACGGGGTTGAGAGACTCCCTGAGCGCCCAGCGGTGCTACCCCCGAACACTTCATTTGAAATAGTATTTGATTTTGGAAATGATTCTTTTTGCTCCATCTTTCTGGGAGAGATAGAAGACAGAAATATTCAAGATTCAGCCCCAATTATCTCTGAAAGCAATTTAGATACAAAAATATTATCTGATCTGGAGATTCTCAGCAGTGAATTTGAGCAAGAGAACCCGCAACCTATCCTCACAAGTGAAACAACTTTTTGAAATGAATTTATCTGCTTTGAAATTTTAGAAGAAGGAAGCAAATGTACTCATTAGATTAGTATATCCAGAAAATGAAAAAAAGAAATATAAAGTGAAATTCTTGTTTAAAGCAAGCTAGTAGCAGGGTCATTTCGGCTCAAGCGGGGGTCAAATCTAAAACCGTACTTCACATTTATCTCCCATGAATTCACATCGAAAACCTTAAAATCACCGGACTCAACATCAGCTCCATCTTCAGCATGCTGCGCAGATCTTGGAATTTTTTTGAGCCAAAGAAGATTCTGGAATTTTGGTGACCCAGGAGATACAGGCTCAGCGTTAAAGTCATAAGGCTTCCATCCTAATCTATGGAGCAAAGACTCTGCAATGATATTCTCTAAGGGAAGAAAACCATAGTAGTAACCGTAAAAGAGCACCATTGCCAACTCCTTAGCCATGACTGAGCTCTCAGCAGTATTTTGCTCTTCTAATGATTGAAGTTCGTCGAAGAAGAGGTTAAATTGATTGCTCGACCTTATACGGTTCCAGTAAGTTTGAAGCTTATTCGAAAATAATGGCGGCTTCAAGAAATTCAGTCCATTATCAAAACCTCTTGGGGGCAAATAAGATTTGTGCAAAGAACTTGAAAATGGCTTGTATTCCAGCGGCTTCATGAGTATTTTCCCCAGTTCGCTTAGCTTGTTAGCGGCAGTAAACGAAGTTGCGAATTCCTGGATTCCAGGCGGACTCTTCAACAATTCCATGTCTTTGAAAATTTCCAACTCAGCTGTTGCCAAGTCAGAATTTTTCAAGACTTCCAAATACGGAGAATATTCCTCATTTTTAGTAAGTAGAGAGAGCAATTCCGAAGACGCGTCGACTTCGTCCTGATCATTTTTGTAACCACTGTGAAAAATACTGGACTCTGAAGTTGAGCCAGATATCTTCGATTCCTCTTTAGAACTTCCGGAATTCTTTGCTGTTGCACCTTTGTCTTGCGATAAAGACGGAGAAGAAGGCGGCGTGCTTTCACTTTGAGAGGCACCCGCAGCAGCAATCGACCATTTTAACCCAGCAACTGGTTTTGATGGAGCAGAGGCAGGCTTGAGTGTTGTAACAAAAGCAGGACTCGAGGATTCTAGGATGAGAGATTTGCCAGACAGCTTTCCTTTAGGAGTGACAGCAGGCTTGGACGGTATTTCTGAAGCATCCGGAGACGTCGAGGATCTAGAAATGGGGTTTTCAGATGCATTTTTTAGCTTTGGAGCCGCAGGCTTGGATAAGGTTTCACTAGAAGTATTTGAGGCAGGTATTTCCTCAAACGAAGCATCTACGCTTTGCGATAGACTAGGATCGGCACCACCAGCTGTTTCATTCAACGCTGTTGTATTGTTCTCATGGTTTTCCCGAGCTTCCTTTATGAGGTCATCATAAAGAGTTTCATCATCTATGAAGTCTGGCTCCTGGTTTGATTCGACATAAAAATTCAAGTCTTCTTGTATCTCCCAAACCAGCTGAACTGATATTTTGTTAGCTTTAAGATAAGACATAACTGACTCAATCTTGGCGATATGGAACTCATTGCGCATTCTAAAATTCTCAAGCTCCTGCTTTCTATCTTCAATTGCCAGGATATTGTTTTTTCTAACTTTCTTTTGCGAAATCTTCTCGTATTCACTTTCTAATTGCTCATTTTGTTCCAGCAACTCATCAGTGACACCAGAAAGATATTCGTAGGCATCCTCAATTTCAGGTGATAGATCATGGTCACCATTATCGAGAGAAGCTAGCATAATGGACTGGTTCGAAAATGATTTCATCTTTGAGTTCTTCTCCACCTCCTTATAACATTCCATGGCCTCTTCTACTAGCCTTCGGTGCTCTTGAAGCTTCAGCGAGGCTATCGTTGCTTCTAAAGCATCATTACCTTGCCACGTTTTGATCTGATCTCGGAACTTCTGGAGCTTTTTGATTTCCTTTTTCAAATCACTCTCCAACTTTTCTCGCTGGGAGTCATTCGTTGATGACTCATGACGGGAGTAGTAGTAGTTGAAGAGATCTAGACCTTCATGAATTTTCTTGAAGATAGTTTCCACTTCTCTATTGACATGTTAGCAGTTGCTTTATGCTGTAAGCGCATCTTTTTTTTTTGTCGGCTTCTTAAGCAGGAAGAAAAGGCATTTGGAACCAAACGTTAAAAAACACATACTTTTGTAGTTTTCTGCTTGACATTTTTGTTTCTGTATATTTGAGCTTGAATTATAGATAGCAAGGTAGAAGGTCCATTATTTGGGGGTTTAGTTTGACTCTAAACTTTAGAAATGTATACCGTTCATTTTTTTTTTTTCTGCTTCGACCTACGAATATCTTGAGAGCGAGCCCAACACGTGATTAACCACCCAATGCAAATTCGCTCTTGAGACTAAGAAACTGAAACTATTGGCACTGCAGATTCTTACAAGTTGCTCGAGAATAATTTTCACACTTTATTAGTATTTACTTTTAAATTTTTTTTTTCTTCGCAAGTAGAAAAAACTACAACTCGTCATGGTCAACCTCATCATCGGAGTCTTCGAAACCAGAACCAGCATCTTCGTCATCCGCAGCAGCGCCAGAACCACCGTAAACCTTGTTTGAAATCTTTTGACTGATCTCGAGCAACTTCTGTTTGTGCTCATCTAACTCCTCAGAAGAAGCAGTGTCGTAGTTGTCTTCCAAGAATTCGGAAATTTCATTAATGGTGTCGAGAAGTTCTTCCTTGTCCTCTTCATCGACCTTGCTTGCGTATTCCTCTTCTTCAATAGTAGACTTGGACTGTTGAACAAGGTTCTCCAAGGAGTTTCTGGATTCAATTCTTGCCTTAACTTCAGCATCTTGCTCAGCAAACTTCTCAGCTTCCTCCACCATTCTTTCGATATCTTCCTTCGACAATCTAGACTTGTCGTTCGTGATGGTGATAGACTTGGACTTTCCTGTACCCTTGTCCTCGGCTTCAACCTTCAAGATACCATTTGCATCCAAGGCAAATGTGACCTCAATTTGAGGAGTACCTCTTGGGGCTGGTGGGATTCCAGTCAATTCGAACTTACCCAAGAGGTTGTTGTCCTTGACCAAAGCTCTCTCACCTTCGAAGACTTGGATCAACACGGTTGGTTGGTTGTCAGCAGCGGTAGAGAAGATTTGGGACTTCTTGGTTGGAATGGCAGTATTTCTGTTGATCAAGTTGGTCATGACACCACCAGCAGTCTCAATACCAAGAGTCAATGGGTTAACATCCAACAAAACAACGTTGGCGGCACCTTCTTCACCAGAAAGAACACCACCTTGAACGGCAGCACCGTAAGCAACCGCTTCATCTGGGTTAATACCCTTAGAAACCTTCTTGCCATCGAAGAATGCTTCGATCATTTGTTGAACCTTTGGAATTCTGGTAGAACCACCAACAAGAACAATGTCATCAACCTCAGATTTCTTGACGCCGGCGTCCTTCAACACTTTTTCGACAGGGGCAAGAGTCTTCTTGAAGAAAGCGTTGTTCAATTCTTCAAACTTGGCTCTGGAAATTGTCTCAGAAAGATCAATTCCGTCGTACAAAGAGTCGATTTCGATTCTTGCAGAGACTTGGGATGACAAAGTTCTCTTGGCCTTCTCGGCCTCTCTCTTCAATTTGGCGAGGGCCTTAGGGTTCTTCAGAAGATCAACATTGTTCTTCTTCTTGAACGTCTTGACAAGGTGCTTAACAATATTGTGGTCGAAATCTTCACCTCCCAAGTGAGTGTCACCATTGGTAGCCAAGACCTCGAAAACACCACCATCAATAGACAACAAAGACACATCGAAGGTACCTCCACCCAAGTCGTAGACAATAATTTGTCTTTCATCGGTCTTGTCCAAACCGTAGGCAATAGCAGCTGCGGTTGGCTCGTTGATAACTCTCAAGATGTTCAAACCAGCGATAGTACCGGCGTTTTTGGTGGCTTGTCTTTGGGCATCGTTGAAGTAAGCAGGGACAGTGACAACAGCGTGAGTAACCTTCTTACCCAAGTAATCCTCAGCGACAGACTTCATTTTACCCAAAATCATGGCAGAAATTTCTTCTGGAGTGAAAGTCTTTTCTTCACCAGCAACCTCGACACTGACAACAGGCATGTTTCCCTTCTTGGTGACCTTGTAAGGCAACTTCTTCTTTTCCTTTTGGACAATGTTGTCGGTGTACTCCAAACCAATCAATCTCTTGACATCGAAAATGGTGTTGTTGACGTTGGAAGCAGCCTGGTTCTTTGCGGCGTCACCGATCAATCTCTCCAGTTCAGTGAAAGCAACATAAGACGGCGTGATTCTGTGACCTTGATCGTTGGCCAAGATCTCAACCTTACCATTTTGCATGACACCCACACAAGAGTAGGTGGTACCCAAGTCGATACCAATGACAGTTCCGTAGTCTTCAGCAGCTTCACTAGAAGCCTCAGCTAACGCGACACCACTGTTGGCATTGAAAAATGGCAAAACAACGCTTAATAACACTAGAAGGAACGAAAGTCCCGACAACCCGAGCTTATTGTGAGCTTTAATCATTTTCTGGGGTTAAGACAGAGCTATATTAAAGTCGACTGATTATAACAGAATCCAGGGTGGTGTACGAAATTTGCGGGAAGCTGGCAATTTATATCCAACCGCGTTGGAAACATAAAGAACTTCCGCCACAGTAGGTGCAGTCCTGGTGGTTTCCAGTGACGTGTCCCTTGTGGCCTCGCGCACGTGACCAATACAATGGTGAGGGCTATGAGGGAAATTAAAGATTTCCAGCTTTTCTTCCGGCGGAAGGTTTTTGTATAATGAGACAAGTTGAAAATGAATGATGGAATTTATAGAGATTAGAAGTTTCTTTAATCAATGAATGTTAGTTGCGTGTTTTCTTTCACTTTGGCAACTCCTTCGTCAGAAAGACGAGTGAAGCCACCTGTGAAGTCGCGCGTCTCGAAATTCGCCGTTGAGACTGGAACACGTAGTGAGATCCTGCAAATGGTTTATAATTTCGTTTTCTTTCTTTTTCTTTTTCTTTCTTTCAATCTTTCCTTTACGGATATAGAATAATTAATTCAAAAGTTCCATTTCAGGTTTTTTTCAGCCACTGCAAAGGCTCAAGCTAGTGGGCCATCTTTCGATTGAGTACACGGTAAAGTTTGCTTGCAAAAGACGCACCCTTTAATGCTCTTCATGTCTTATGGCCGCAGCTATTGTAATTAAATTTCCCCAGATTTACCATGTGGCATTAAGTAGTGGTGCTAATTGGTCCCTGGATTTGGTCAGGTTTCAGATGATTTCGCGTGACACGGGCCTTCCGCAGCTTTTCCCCTTTTTAGCATACACAAGCGCTTGGTTAAAGGCTCTAAATCCTAGTTGGGCCACTTGGAGAAGCTCGCAACGTTCTGGCCAGTGGTTATTTTGCGAAGTGGGATCTACGGGATTCATTTAACAAAATAATAACAAAATATCCATAACGCTATTCTACTTTTCTTGGTCTCATTATTTTTCATTGTATTGAAGTAAATAATCATTCTATGTTTTGGAATTGATTATTTTTTTTTCGCCCCAATTTCAATCAAATACCTTCGGCTTTGGTTTTGCCCTTGATGTACATATGGATTTGGTGGTCGCCTTCTTGTTTCCAGCTGATTATCGGATAGACTTTAAGCTACTATCGCGCACCCGTGCCCCCAGAAACACTCTCCCCCGTCGCACTCTTTCATGATTCCGATAGTTCTCTGCCTCAAACGGTGACTTCAATTCATTATTTCCATTTTAAAAATCGGCAAATCAAAGAAGTTCTAAAACGATTCCATATATAAATTCTGCTGACTGAGAATAAATTATTGATTTGCGCATCTGAGATTTTTCCTCCCTCAATATTTTAGTTTCAAAGACCTATATTAATTCATTGCTTGCTTGCTCACATCGCCCACCCTCCTTACACTCCACTGCCTTCAATGTCCTCTTATCAATTTGAAGAATTGAACCAGTTGCAGAAAGAAATCATTGCCAAGAATCCAACAGATGTCTTGCAGTTCAGTGCTAATTTCTTTAACAACAAGTTAGCTTTGCAAAGAGCTCATTCGTGGCAATGTCAATCTAAAGCTAAAGCTGCCGGCATTGAGTTGTTCCCAAGTGTCGGAACTGTTCCAACCGATAGCTCGGGATTGAGTGCCATTCCAAGCTTCCGCAAGCCTTCGTTCAAGTCTCCATTTGGCGATAACGATCCTCATTCTGATCACTCAAAGGATCCCCACCACGATGGACCTTCCGAAAAAGAAAGCAGCGCTGGAGGACTCTTTAAAAGCAATTTCGGAGAAAGTGGGGATGTTGCAAAGAAGGTTGAGCCCGAGGTTGATCCTAGCGAACCCACTGTGCGTGAAAACTCTGACTTCAAACCTATTACTAGACTCCCAAGAACTTTCAATGCCAACAGAAGAGTTTCAGTTTCAGCCGAAGCTATGAACCCAGATGAATTCAAGTCAGACTCTTGGAAACCTCCAGTAAATGACTTGAGCGCTGAACAGAGGAGTGAATTGGGCAAAACTTTGTCACTGAACTTCTTGTTCCAGCAATTAGACTCAAATTCAAAGTCTACAGTTTTGTCTGCTTTGATTAAAAAGAGTTTCCCTAGTGGTACTGAAATCATTACTCAAGGTGATGTTGGTGACTTCTTCTATATTATTGAGTCAGGTGTGGTTGACTTTTACGTCAATGGTTCCAAAGTCAACACAGCAAGTGATGGCTCATCTTTCGGAGAGTTGGCATTGATGTACAACTCCCCTAGAGCTGCAACTGCTGCGGCTGCAAGTGATGTTACTTGTTGGGCTTTGGACAGAGCCACCTTCCGCCGCATTTTATTAGAAGGCACTTTTAATCGGAGAATTATGTACGAAGATTTCTTAAAGGACGTGAAGGTTCTTCAAGGCTTGACTTCTCAGGAGAGGTCGAAATTGGCTGGTGCTTTGAGTACAGAGATTTTTGAAGCTGGCGACAAGATTGTTACTGAGGGTGAAGTAGGTGACAAATTTTACCTTATCGAGTCTGGAACCTGCGTGATATCCAAGGAGGCAGAAGGAGTTATTGCAGAAATTGGCAAAGGTAAGTATTTTGGTGAAGTCGCTTTGTTGAACGATTTACCCAGACAAGCCACTGTCACAGCTTCTAACAAGGTGATTGTTGCTACTTTGGGCAAGTCAGGATTCACCAGATTGTTGGGCCCCGCTCTCGATGTCTTGAGAAAGCAGGATCCAACCGCACATCAATGAACATGCTAAAACCTCGTATAGTCTTTAACGTATATATTAATCAGTGTTGAGTATTTGTGGTGTGTTCCTGTAATATGATGGCCTCGCGTTCTCGCACAGCGCACTTGTCACCCCACTAAAAATCTCCGACGTCCTCCATAAAACGAAACATTTATTTCCAAGAAATATCATAATGCTTCCGTTTGTTCTGTTGCTTCCACCCACTACCGCAAGAGGCGGGTATTTACCTCACTGGCTTCTTTTCATTTCAGTGGTCTCTGTCTTCAACTCATTGCAGAATTACTTAATCAAGGACCTCACTCTCACGAGAAAAGTGTACTCTAGAGCACCGGTAACCGAAGTGACCAACTTGAGTGCCCGTACGTTCGGAACATGGACTTTTTTAACATCTATTGTTAGATTCTACGGTGCCTACAACCTCGTTGGCAATGCCCAGATGTATAATCTTTGTATCTGGACGTTCATTGTTGCAGGAGGCCACTTTGTCAGTGAATGGCTTGTTTTCAAGAATTGCAAACTTGACAAGGGGTTGGCTGGTCCATTGATCGTGGCATCTTCAAGCCTTGTGTGGATGTTCAACCAAAGGGATTTCTATATTGGTTCTCTTGCTTAAATTTTATTTAGCCCGCCGTTTATCTATACATGCGATTATGATAACATACTCAGCGATGAGGTTTGCCAGAAAATACTTCAAGTATAAATATAAAATTTATCTTTTTTTATATATTCCTTTGATTGTCTTGAATCTTTTTTTTTTTTTTGTTTGTTTGTTTGTTTGTTTGTTTGTTCGTTTACTACTTTTCTGCTGTTCTCCGAGCCTTAATCCATTGTGACCGTCTGGCAGAGCTGCTCTTGCTTGGCATTCGTTCGCGCAGCCCAATACCGCAGAATTCTCACCGTTAAAAGCAGGCATCGGCATCGTAAGGCATTAAGTGATATTTTAGATTTATAATGGCCATCGAAATAGAAGAACCCGACTTTTCGCAAAGTGAATTTCAAGTTTACAAGGACCTCTTCGGAGGAACCATGGGCGGAATCGCACAGGTTTTGGTGGGACAACCTTTTGACACTGTCAAGGTAAGATTGCAGTCTGCACCCGAAGGAACATACAATGGCGCAGGTGACGTTATAAAAAAGCTCATGGCTAATGAAGGTCTTGGAGGCTTTTATAAAGGTACCTTGACGCCGTTGATCGGTGTGGGAGCTTGCGTTTCTGTTCAATTTTCCGTGAACGAATTCATGAAGAGATACTATAATGAAAAATTGCAAGGACAGCCTTTGTCTCTCTTGCAGTTCTTCAACTGTGGTGCAGTGGCCGGATTTGCAAATGGGTTTTTGACCTCACCGATCGAACATATTCGTATCAGATTGCAGACGCAAACCGCGTCAACAAAATCATTTGCGGGCCCAATTGACTGTGTCAAGCAAATTTACAAGGTGGGTGGTCTCTACTCTGGTATTTACAAGGGCTTGGCTCCTACATTGTTCAGAGAAAGTATCGGTTTAGGTATTTACTTTGCTACTTATGAGGCTTTGATTGCTAGGGAGCTAGGAAAGAATATTTATGCCACCAGATCAGATATCCCAGGATGGAAACTTTGCATGTTGGGAGGATTATCTGGTTACACTCTTTGGTTATCGATCTATCCTGTGGATGTGATAAAGTCCAAGTTGCAAACAGACTCATTGCACAAGCCTGTCTATAGAGGCTCCTTGGATGTATTCAGAGATTTGTCTACAAAGGTCGGCGTCAAGGGCTTTTACAAAGGATTTGTTCCCACCATCTTGAGAGCTGCTCCTGCCAATGGTGCCACGTTCGCAGTGTTCGAATTGACAATGAGACTCCTTAATTAAAGATACGAAACTCGGACTTTCAATGTTACTATATTATAGATAAACTCATTCTTAATTATCAATAAGTAGTCCTATCCCTTCCCAATCCTGTGTGTATCCTTTGTCTCAATGGCATATCAGTATTCCTTCCAGAAGGCCAGCTATCAGTGGTTTCTTCGGCGTTCAAGTCTTGAGAAAAATCATTTGGATCAAGAATCTTAATAAATTCGACAAAGTCCATCGAATACTCGCCATCGAGCTCATAGTAGTCAGAGCCCATGACTTCTGCTCTTTCCAATTCCTGTGACTCCATTTCATTCTTGCGGGAAATCTCAGCGTCCTCAGACTCATTGTTTTCCCGAATAGCTGCTCTCACTCTTCTGTTGAAATGCTTATCGATTCTCAAATGCATGCCGGGTATTAAGTCAATAATATATAGCACCGCCAAACTCATGAAGAACACATAAGCAGAAGTTACCACTGAACCCAAGAGCTGGTACGCAAACTGAATCCAGTTTTGTTCGATCCAGCCGCCATGAGAGTCGTATGATGCCTCAGAAAAAATACCCACTAGTAAAGACCCAGCGATGCCACAAACCCCATGAACTGCAAAAATATCGAGAGCGTCATCGATACCAAAACAATACTTAAGCCGCGTGCTTAGATTTCCCACGATACCTCCAACAACGCCACATACAATACTTTTCCAAAAATTTCCTGTGTAGCACAAATAACCTCCTCCAGGGGTAAATACCACCAATCCACACATGATTCCCGAGCTGAATGACACCATAGATAATGTCCGTTTTTGTCCCTGTATCACATTAGGGGCGGGAATTTCTATGGATTCGCCTTCCTTAGAACTTCCAAGCTCAGAAAGCTCGAAATCTTTCTGAACCTCTCCCAAATCGAGAGGAATCGCAGAATAGTAGTAGTCAATCGCTGTCCAAACAATCCCAGCTGAAAATGCACACAAAAATGTTGCAACTATCAAATAGATCGAGGTCACGCTGAAGTTAAAGTCACACCCGGAAATAAACCCGGTCCATCCAAATAATATGAAGGTAAGTCCTAACAAAGCAATACTGTTATTGGAGCCTCTATAGTTGCGAAGAATCTCCGGGTTCCTTGGACCAATATAGTACGAGTAAGCAAGGGCAGTGAAACCACTCACTATGTGAATGCAGTTACCACCAGCAAAATCGAGCACGGGTAACTTTTTGAGTTGGGGCGAAAGCCAGCCGTTACGATCCCAGATCCAATAACTCACAGGATTGTAAATGATCACTGACCATATTAAAATAAATAAGAGCATCGGAACAATTCTAGCCCTCTCTGCCCCACAAGCCGGAAAGGTCAACGCTGCACATATGAGTTTCATGAACCCATTAAATAAGAAATGTATAATCGCAAGAATATCGCCTCTGGGTGTGCTGTAAACTGTTTCCAGTGGTATTTTCAAGTGTTTTAAAACCACAAAGTTCAAATCTCCGATAAACTTATTAGATGAGCTGGAATAACATAGCGAGTATCCCCAAATAAACCAGTCAATAAATAATATGGCACATATTAGAATTGGCATTCCGAGCATTGTAAATGAAGATCTTCTTTGCGTGAGACCAGAATAAAACATGGAAATTCCAATAACGACAAATACAAGCAACAACGTGCTGTACATCATGTAAAGCGAGTTAATCGCTAGGTCCATACTGATCGACATGTTTGCGTTCAAATTCAGTCAATTCGAGTATTCAAAAGGTGCGAGTCTTCAAAAGGTTTGATTTGATGAACCGTGGGCTAACAATGTCAGCGACTCCGTGGAATATATATCTATCCCTGTTCAGTGCCCGGCTTTCTATTGGTATGCTATTTTAAAATATAGATGCCCATAAAGATACCCTCTTCTTCTTTGTGGTTAGCAAATGATTGCGTCGTAGTCAACTTTTCATCTTGAGCAATTTAGTGACAGGAAGTGCCATCGGGTCCTGCGTCTTGGACGCGACATTAGTCATGTGAAACGTAACAAAACCTCTGAAAGCAAGATTCACAACCTTTAAGATACTTGTTTGGCGTGTCTGAAAAATCAGCTCTTCTTTTGATAAGAGCACACCCCACACAACGTATATATTCGGTATCGTTATTATAAGTGGCGACATTGTATCCGTTTTCTAGCATTCCATTGACTTCCACGTCATTGTAGACAGTGCGGAATGTGGATGTGTTTGACGCATACGAGTGGTTATAATTTGCGAAATAAATTATCAAGGGAGGGATGTAACCTTTCCAAATGTCAAATTTCTTCTCGTTTTTGGGAAAATGTGGGCTGGTCCAATTTTTGGAAACTTCATCCCTGAATGTTTTGTTGTTCAGTTCTTCTGCACTTTTATTCGCAGCCACTGTTTCATCGACTATGGGAAAGTCTCGCGAAACATTACAGCCAAGAAATATTGGGTGACTACCCATTTTTTCATTCACGAAAGCTTTCGAAGATGGAACATTAGGAAAAATCCTTCTCAATTTATCCTCATACAAGAAAACAGGCAATCTGAGGGAAGAGTTAGAGGAGTGGTATCGATTTGCAGTCTGTGTTAGTGTCGTTCCGTTTGGGAAGTTTTCATAGTCTGAGGTTGCATCGAACGCAAATATCACCTCTAATTTTCTACCCCTTACTAACATGGGATGAAAAGGAATATTTTGCCCATCATCTCCACCATCTGCCAAGAAAAGACTTTGTGAATCTGAGATTTGTCTGCCTTTTGATTCTGGTGTTGTTACTCCTTTGAAAGGATTTGGCGAATAAAGGGCGTATTCTGGGTGTAAAAAATTATCTGGTTTTGGGTGGCTCGTAATTCCAAAAATACGCAACAACATTGATAGTAACGAAGACGACTGTTCCTCCATTTGCAAAATCATTTTGTACACATACTGGAAAACAGTATTAAAAAGCCCCGATGACGTTCCAGTAATCAATCCAATATTGTCGTAACCCGAGACACATAGTGAATAATCTTCGTTCTTGGTTGTTTGAGTCGAAACTCCATTCATAAGTTCCGTACCTAAAAACTTGATATCCACGAAAGAGTTTAAGTAGCTGTCCCAAGAGCCAAATTCGAAGGGGCTAAACTCGAAAAGATGACTGTCAACACTGAGTTCTGCTTTTCCCGGTAGCCTTTCAACTGACCCAAATATTGGAAAAAGTTGAGAGAAGTTTTCGAAAGAAGCTAATTCAGTCACAGACGACATGCAAAGGTCAACAGATTTCTTACCTTGGGGAAATATCTTTTTAGAAACAGCCCTACCCCAGTAGTCAATCAAGGAAACTTGGAATCCGGCCTTTTTCTTCGCTCTAACTTCAATATTCAAATCCTTATAGAAGTCTAGGCTCTTTCGCCCATATGAAACCGTGCTATTGGAGTGCTCAACTTCATTCAAGTCTTTTGTTTTGAAAAAAGTGTCTAGAAGGGTTGCAGCCAAGGAGCCTTTCTCGGGGTCAGTTTGATTAAGAATCTGTGAATATGAGTCCCATACAGAAGAGTTATGCTGCCCTAAAGTTTGAGCGTCAAGATTGGCACGTAACTGAGAAATTGGAACATCGGGAACTCCTTCTATGAGAGGCGAGGCGAAGCTTTGTCTTCTGATCGCATCGTGTATTGGTACACCATCGTTTAAGAGATTGTTTGCGACTAACCACAGCCCTCCGGAGTTCCCAGCAATATATGTAGAGCTTTGTAGAATTCCACCAAGATGCTCCTCTGACCCGGTAGTTCTCAAGTCCAAAGCACTCAAAACTCCAGCTCCGCTTAGCATCGATCGATAACCACCACCTGAAACGGATATACCTATTATTAAGGTATCCTCACGGAATAACTCAGGTGCCATTGTAAAGTTTAGTTTAGTAATGAAATCGAGAAAGGGCCCACGAGCTTGTTTATTACGTTCCTCAACATATTCGCTTTCTGTGGAACTTATCGACTGAATGTTAATATATGCCTCACATAGTCTTATCAAGAACGGACTATAAGATTTTTTAACCATATAATTCCAAGTAAATATGGGTATACTTACATAATTCGCCGTTCGGACCAACGACTGTGATGTACAAAGAGTGTAGTATGGTGCATATGAGGTTGGAGCTTGCGAATAAACACTGACTGTGTCATTGATTGATGTTAAGATGGTGGAAACTGCAACCGATGGCGGAACCACGGATGCAAGTGCAAACCCACAGAATATAACGATAATGAAAACATTCTTAATCTGGCACTTGCTCTTCATGATTTTGTTCATTCCGTTTAGAGCTACTATATAAATTGTACGAAGAATGACTACGCGGTGTTCCTGATTGTACACCATTGGCGCGCTTAATAGACCATCTATAATATTAACATATGAAATAAATTAATACCTAGCAGAAACTGATTTCTAAAAGTAGAGAAAACAAACGGAAGATATGACTAGCATCGTGCGTACACTTAGAAGTCATCATCGGAAGAGACATAAGCGTCACCCAACTCCTTCTTCTTCTTCATTCTTTCCTTCTTCTTCTTTCTCAATTCCGCAGAAGACAACTTAGTCTTCTTCTTAGCACTGGCAATCTTGTTACCCATGGCATCGAACTTGTCTTCCTCTTCACCTTCCTTCTTCTCGATTCTTGGACCAGAACCTTGACCTTGGACCCAGTTGTGACCGGATGGAGTCATCTTACCGTCAACAACGGCCCAGACTTCCTCAGTCAAGTCCTTGGTGAACTCAGCGGAGTGAGTAATGATAACAATACCACCGTCGAAGGACTTCAAAGCCTTAGACAAGGCTCCCAAAGAGTCTCTGTCCAAATAGTTAGTTGGCTCATCCAAGACAATCAAGTGAGGTCTTTGCCAGGTACAAGCAGCCAAAACCAACTTGACCTTTTGACCACCGGACAAACCTCTGATTCTGGAGTGAGAAACCAATTCTGGGTCCAAACCCAACATAGAACAGTGGTCCTCGATCTCCTTTCTGGTCAATGGTCTGAATTGACCGGAAGCCAAAGCCTCCTTCATGTCAACCTCAGCAACCATCTTGGAGTGAGACTCAATCAATTCACCTCTTGGCAACCAAGCGTTGTCAACAGACATCATTTGAACCCATCTCTCGTTCTTCATACCGATGTTCTCACCCAAGGTGAAAGAACACTCGTACTCGTAAGAGTTCTTGAACTTTCTTCTGGAGTGAATACCAGCAATTCTTCTTGGAGTACCCTCGATCTTGAAGATCTTGTTCATAGCATTCTCATCGTCCTCGTTGATGACTCTGTTAGCTCTGTCCATGGTCTCTCTGTCCTCACCGGTTTGGAATCTCCATTGAATGTAGTCAGATGGAGTCTTGTCCAAGTGGTTATCAATGTGAGCGAAAGCGTGTTGCTTAATGTAAGCAATACGACAGTTCTCGTGGACATAAACCTCACCAGTGGTTGGCAACAACTCACCGGTCAAGACGTTAATCAAGGTAGACTTACCGGCACCGTTAGGACCAATGACGGCAATTCTGGAAGACAAAGAACATTGGAAGTTAATACCACTGATTTGTGGCTTAGCAGTACCTGGGTATTGGAAGGACATGTTAGAAACCTTAACAATAGCCTTTTGCTTAGTCTTAACACCCTCCAAGAAACCTGGCTCTGGGAACTTGAACTCAGCTTCAGAGGCACCCAACTCGTAGTAAGATTGAGCAGATGGGCACTTCTTGACGAACTCAGACAAGTTACCCTTGTACTTTCTCAACTTGAAACCTTCGTAGTGGATAATGTACTCGGTGACCTTGTCCAAGAAACCGGAGTCGTGAGAGACAATAATGGAAGTAATACCACATGTCTTCAAGTAGTTGACCAACCAAGCGACGTTAACAGTGTCCAAATGGTTAGTTGGCTCATCCAACAACAAGATGTCAGCGTTCTTCAACACAGCTCTGGCCAAAGCCAACTTCATCTTCCAACCACCGGAAAGAGAACCAATTGGCATGTTGATCATCTCGTCGGAGAAAGCGAACTCTCTCAACTTCTCCTCAACAGCCTCCTTGGTCAAACCAACCATACCGTCAGCAATGACGAAGTCAACAACTGGAAGGTCAGCATCAGCGGAGTCAATGTCGTGCTCGACGTAGACGGTTCTACATTCCTCCTGGGTTGGGAAACCCTCAACTTGACCGTTAGCAATAGCTCTCATCAAGGTGGACTTACCAGCACCGTTAGGACCACACAAACCGTATCTTCTGTTTCTCTTCAATCTGAATTGAGTCTTGTTCAACAAGATCTTAGCACCGTAAGCCAAAGAGAACTCACAGTTACACAAGTCCTCTCCATCATCCTCCTCATCCTCGAAGGCTGGTGGAGCTGGAATGTTGTCAACAGCTCTCTTTCTGTACTCCTCGATGATCTCCTTAGCCTCCTCCTCGTGCAAGAAGATGGTGGCGAAAGGCAAAAGGTTTTGCAACCAAGAGTATGGCTGAATGTCTCTCTCGTCGATCAAATCACCGGCAATAGAGGCAATGTAAGTCAAGGCAGTGTCGAATCTAGCAGCGATCTTCTTGTCAGCAACCAAGTCCTTGAAGACACCCAAGGTGACATCAATGTCACCAGCGGTAGAGACCTCTGGGATAGAGTCATCAGCGCCGACGGCACCAACTCTCTTCAAGGTGGTCAAAGCACGTTGGGTAACACCACGAGCCTCAGGGTCGGCAATGGTGGCGAAGTTAGCCTTCAAAGCTGGCAACAAGGTGGACAAGAAAGGAGCAACAACTTGAGGGTCGTCGACCAACTTACACATGTTGTCAACAATGACAGCAGCCTTTCTCTTAATGGCAGTGTCACGCTCGGTCAAACCTCTAGACAACAATGGAGCCATAATGGACAAAGTGGCCATGGTGACTTCAGAGACGAAGGTGGTAGCACCCAAGACGTGGACAGTCTCTGGGACCTCAGTTGGCTTAGCAATACACTCAATCAACTTTGGAATAAACTTCTCGATATCCTTGTTGTCGATGGTCTCGGTAGCCTTGGTCATGGTGGCGTGAGCAGCCTCCTTGACCTCCTTCTTGGTGTCCCACATAGACTCGGACAAAGCTGGGATCAACTCAGGCATTCTCAAGGCAACTTGGGCCTTAGCAGTGTCAACCAATTGGGAGACAGCCTTCAAGATGGCAACCTTCTCAGTCCACTTGTTGGTGGAAGACAAGTTGCTCATCAAACCTGGCAAGATAGACTTGACGGCAGTTGGGGTAATAGCTTGAGCGATGGCGAGCAAAGCAGTCTCAGCAAGAGCAGCAACTTCCTTGTTCTTCTCACCGGTCTTGGCAGCAACATCGGTAGCCAACTCAACAATGTATGGCTCAACAGATGGAGTCAAGTTGTTCTTGGAGGCAATGTGAGCGTAAGCAATCAAGGCGCTGGACACGGTAGAGACGTCCTTGCTCTTGAGCTGCTTGGCGAAGTCAGCGAAAAATTCAGCTGGAACATCGTGCTCGAGAATAGACGAGTTCAAGAAAGAAGAAACATTGGCTGCAGCCTCTTCCTTGTTGTCAGCAACTTGCAATTTGCTCAACAACTCAGAAAGGACCTCAGCAGAGTACTTGGATTCACTGGTGGCAGACATCTTTCCAATGCTTTGAATACAAGAGCAAGAGAGAAAAAAACCGGGAGAGCCTTAATTTAAATGGGTGCGCAGATATACAGAAAATTTTTTCCAACACCTTTCTTTGTGCAGTATGTCCGATGTTTCTTTTTCTGCGAATCAGCGTAATCGTCAGAATGATTACCGGCAACAATAGCCAACGTGGACCTACTCGGCTCTCGAATTTGCCACAAGCAAAAATTGAATAAACACTAAAAAATTCAAGAGGTAAGAATTCTGGACTTTACCCGAATAACTGATAGGTCTTCTTCAGCAGAATGCCAAAAGCATATCAAACCCACCATCGACGTGGCAGCGTGATTAGAGGTACGGGTGTATCCTTCATACATCTCATCGTCTCATCCCTTGGGTATTACCCGGCTGGCATGGCCTCCAACTAGTCCCCTCTCCAGAGGCTGCTTTCCCAAATTTAGGTATGCCAGAGTGAACTAATTTTATCATTGTGTCTTTTGCGGTCACGTAATTGTTTTTTTCTTAATTAGAATTGATTCTGTCTTTTTTTTTTTTTCGGTTAAAAGATTGCTAAGTCCATTTATGCCGGAAGAAATATCCTCACGGTCGAACACCATAACCACCCAACAAATAGGACGTTCGGTTCAGTGGCGAGGTTCTTATATTTTGCTTTGCCACAAAAACAATAATCAAAAGAAATCTTTTACCTTTCGCTTATAAGTTTTAACCATAACATCATTCCCAGGAATCTAGATTTGGAAATAAAAAGTGAAAAAAAAAAAAAAGCAACTTTAGAAGCCAAAAAGTGAACTCTTCAATATCGGCCATGTGTTTCCCAAATCTGCATCATTGCGTTGTGAGACAGGCCCATGCTGCTAACTGTGCGTCGGTCTCCAGCCGGCCCCGCCAAAGACAAAAATACAATAAGGAAAGAGGCGCACGTGCATGCGGCAAATTCTAGAAGGAAGATTAGATGTTTGCAAAGGAAGACCAATAAGTAGGCCTATATTTTAAACAGAAACTAAGAATTGCATGTATTTTTTATTGTTTAATATGATATTATGTCATTTTTTGCAGTAAAGTCACGCATGCCAATAGGAATCTACTCAAAGAGAGTTCTTGATTGGACACTGCGCCAAGGTTGATCTAAAGAAAGGAAACGGCAAGAGCCATGTAAAAAACAGGTTTCGAGCTTGAGCATCCAAATACCAATTCTCCTTGGCCATGTATTTTAATATGAGGTTTAATGGCTTTGTCATGATCAGAAGTTCTCGTGTCTTAAGAACTAAGGAGTGGAACCAAAATATGGCTAGCTTTCCAAGGCCTTTGCGACTTGAATCTGTATGTGATGTACTCCAAGGTCAGGGAGCAACTAAGTGATACCTGTCAAATCTGATGTTCTTTGTATGAGCTCAAATGCTCTATAGAAACCCCAAAGATATGGTAGGACTTCCTTGTTCACTTCCAGGCTACTGTTTCTTGCTTTCTTCGAGGATTTCTTTGACATTGTCTGACTTCTTGAGTGGCTTATTGAGTTTTTCGAAGTCTTTTTCAGTACCAGGGGTTCCCTCTTTTTTATTGTCTGCCCCGCTATTTTTTTTACCGGGTGTAGTCTTTTGCTCAGGGGCGGTATCTTCTCTCTCAGCTTTGAATCCCTTTCCCTTGCCCAGTGAAACCTGATCCTGGGCAGTCTTCTTGGTCTTCCCATCTACCATAAGATCTTCATCGTTCCCAACGATATGAGCCTCGTTCACCATTCCTCCCTTAGGTGCTTCCATGACCGCATGACCATACTCACCTTTGGAGTTTTGGGCTTTATTCTGGGCCAAGTCTGTTTTGTCGTTCTCGAGATCCTCGGCTTTGCCTGACTCTACAAATTTTCCAACATCGCCGGAGTTTTTACCACCGGAGCTCTTAGCTTTGGAGCCAACAAGCTCATAGGAAGTATCAACGGGTGTTTTAAGTTCCTGCGAAACCAAGAATACACAAAGCCCGAAGAGAAAGAGCATTATAATGTAACCGGTCAACTTTCTGGAATTAGTAAGGAACGCATGCCGAGGCATTTTATCGTAAACAGAACCTCGTTTAGATGGTTTCATGTAGTATGGTCGAGGAAGACCATTGTTCTTGTATGATCCTTGCATTTTAAAGATTGTAGCACCGTTTGATTCTTCTTTGGCTGATTTATCCTTCCTGATTACACGTCTCCAAGAGCTATCGAATCAATCTTGTTCCGAGAATATGAATGTTGTTTCAGATCAGTGAGAGAATTGTACAATAACTCTGAAGTTTTTTATGAAGAGTGTTTCTAAATCTGGAATTTCGGGCTGCTTACCAGGCGATTTTTCTTCAGGGTTTCACTAAAATAGACTAAGATGTTTTTGTCTTGGTTCGAGGGTCGGAGAGTGTCGGGCGAGCAGGGACGAGACGTGGTACACAGGACCAAACGTAATTGGAAGTTCTCAACTTGTGAAGAATCTACTTGACCAAAATTCAAAATTAAACCAAAGATAAAGGGTAACAAAATACGCCTCTACTTCATTTATATCAAATCTCGTATGTGAATATTTGCTAGATCTGCTCCAAAAGTCTTTGTTCATCTTTTCTGGGTCGTTGCTGTTGGTGGCATTATTAATGTTTGCACATGACGTAGGACATAGTCTTGTGAAAGTCTTGTGAAAGAGCACGATAAACGATATATTACGCTTGCAACAAGCAACAAGCAGATATTGAAAACGAAAAATTTTGAGAGCGCTTGAAAAAAACAATTCTTTTGAATATTATATATAATTTATTCATATATACATATATATAGAAAGAGAGATATTTATCCCTTCATTCTTAGAAATTACAGGCTCAATGAACAATTCTGCATTCCGGTGCAGTTCGTGACGCGTTCTTGCCACACGAACGACGCTCCCTGATGTCTAGCGTACCCGAGACCATTCCAACTTTGAGCAATGCTACGTGTCACTTGATCATCAGAACATTGAAATACTTCCAGGTTACTTTTAAATTTGTTTTCTTTTCTTTGTATCGTTTTGCAAGGACTTTTGTGCTTTTTCCCCAAATTTTGGTTTTTTAAATGAAAAATTCCGCTTTTTACCTTAATTGTGACACTTACATTTTTCATCGATTTTCCAAATACAAGCCTGAAGTTTGTTGAATATGAAAATCTTAAAGGTATTAAATTTGATCATAGTTAATTTGTTTTGGATCTTTATTTATTACTTCAAAGCATAACACAGGAGTCTTGGTTTCCGGAAGCTCACTTTAAAACAGTACTAATAGAATTCTAAATTGTATCTACAGTCGCACATACTTTGGCCGCCTGTGGCTTCAACTGGCTACAAGTGATACATCGCGGTTTGTGTCCTGGGTGCAAAAATAACTCAAACTCCACCAAAAACAATGCTTTTCCTCATAATTCTTTTACTGGCCTTGAATTTGGTCATGGCTACTCCTCCTGCTTGTTTCATACGTTGTATTAATAGTATTTCGAATATTTGCGAAAAGAATCAAGCTGATATCAAATGCCTATGCAAGATTCACGAGGCAGTCAACCAATGCATCGCTCTCCAATGCCCGGCAGATCATTTCTACAGTGCTCGTGACCACTTTAGTGGTACTTGCCTGGAACACGGTTTCCCGTTTGAGACATATCAAGCCGATATCCCTTTCAGTGGGATAGGAGTCACGGGCTTCGAACTGGAAGAAGAGGATGGGTTCGACAGTGACGGGTCAGGTTGTGATTCTGAGGAACTATACGCCACTGAGTCTTATGAAGATTCGTCAGTTGAGGCAGGCGAATTGGGGTATTCTGGAGATTCCGGAGATTCGGGCGATTCTGGAGATTCCGGAGATTCCGGAGATTCAGCAGATTCTGGAGATTCCGGAGAATGGTCAGAGGGAAGCGAATGGCTAGAAAGCAGCGACTGGCCCGAGGACAGCGACTTGGACCTCTCTGAGCTCAATAAAGATGTGATCAAGAATTACATGAGCTATTTCTTGAAGCAAAGGCCTTCATCTCGGCCAATCCTGACGTCCCCACGTGAGATTCTCAACCCAGAGAGCAAAGCGGAAGATCCTAAAAAGGCGAATCAGAGGCCTTTCATAGTCCATGGGCCAAGCAGCTATGTACCTCCCAACAGAAATGCGGCCCGAAATAAGGACGTCGTTCATAAAAGTCGATACCATAAGTACGATGGGGGCTTTGATCGTGATAAACAAGATCAGATTCTTCGCAGACGGTTTTAGGTTTGTCTAGTTGGACATCCGAGGCTGAAATTCCAAGAATTCAAAAGGAAAAGCAATAAAAAGAACTATAGCGGGGCTCAGCCCTAGCTTTTCAAAATATCGATCTGCCTCTCATCTAGCAATATATTTTTCACTTGCCCCCTTGGAACACTCACCAAACCAAGCTCCCTTCTATGTATTTCGCTGGGATTTATCTTATCTTGAGAGATTTCAAACACGCTTGATAAAAGCAAGTTACCAAAGGGATCCACAACAGAGAGCACCCCGTCAACCAGGCGGCCGTCAATGAGTTTGATACGCAAGTTCGTGCCTATGAATCTTTGGACGTCCATGTTCAGTAAAATGTAAGATTACGACTGAAAGGAAGGAAAGTGAGAAGTTGTTGGTGAAAAGACACCGACCCGCACCGCGTCTCGAGAGGGGGGCGATCCAGCATAGCTCAACTAATTAAGGAAGGTATGTATTACTAGTATTAGCGATCAGCTTTTAAGTCAAATCCAGTGAGCGTAAAGAAAAACAAAACACATACACCTACACGTTGGTAGTACTATTTTTTTTTTTTTTTTTTTTTTTGCAAATAATTTTATTGATCATGTCAACAATATATCGTACGTACGTTTTAACCACGAGAAACCTTGAACATTTTTGAACATGTCAGAAGCAGGTGTTTTTTTGGAAAAAGAAAAGAAAAAGGTTACTTTTTTAAAAAATTTCAACCCAAAGATCATTACTATGCTAGAAAGCCATTACCAAATCACGTACTCGAAATTCCATTCAATTTGATTTCCTTGAACACTTTTTGACCCTTTGCAGTTACGGTGGTCCGTTACCCGCACGGCAAGCGACGGTATAAAGACTGAAAAATTGCGGGCCGCCTTCATTGTTTTTTCCTTTTTTTCCTTAACATCAAATCGCAGCTCCGAGCTTCATAAAACCCGGCATGATTGATTCTTTTCTTGTCGGGCGGGGTAGATATCGGGCATAAGCGTAGATTGAAAAGCACGTTGCTGGGCGCCTGGCGTTGACATCTATATGGAACGTTGGGAATCAGTTGAGGCTACATTCCGATTCTCTCAGTAAACTTTCTAATGACTACTTAAAGAAATAAAGCTTACACGTAGTTTTGAATAGGCATACAAAAATATCCAGTGGTATCCAAGCCTAACTTCTGTTGATTCTCAAGCTCCCGATGCTTCCACCCCTTTGATACACGTGATGTGGTTTAACGAGAATCAGTGATTAACATAATCTCACCATTACACACCCACCCTTCCTCTACTCGTTTTTCCAAAGATATCTTCTATTTATTGGCTAAACTCCCCACGCCAAGATAAACTGAAGGCTTGAGCTTGAACTTATTTTTTTTTTTTTTTTTTCGTCCACTATCTTTCTAGTTTTTCAGGCTATGTCACTTCAAGAAGACCTAAGGCAAATAGCTGTCGAGTACAAGTCATATTTTCCGGAACTATCATTAGTCAGAAAAGAGCATCTGTCCTTAATTTCACACATAACAATCCAAACACTCGAGGGACAAATACTATCCCTCGCCGTTTCTGAGCGGGGGTGGTACATTCTTGGTTCAGACAAGCACTATGACACGTTCGAGGCATTGATGAACATACAATCACCCGGGTTTAGAGAAACTTTTGCGAACAATCTTTTTCAAAAACTACAGAAACTAGCTAACTAACCAGAGCTGTTGTTAGATTTGACATTAAATATCCATATATACAAGAACCTATTTTTTACCTTCGGACCTCAACTCGCTCTCCAAGTCACCCACGTCATACTTGGTGTTTCTAATGTAGTACTGTTTGTTTCTTGGCATGTACTTTTCGGGTCTCTGGATGATCTCGATGTTTTTGATTTCAGGGTTGAATAATGGCACTCTGACCTCACATCCGACTTTCGATATTTTGTTTCTGATCAAAATGTTGCTTCCCACATTGTGAGTACCTCTCTTGATACCAAGCACTCTTCCAAGAACAGTACTTCTATCAAGGTATGTAACCTTAATGGTATCACCGGCACGGATTCTTTCTGGTCCACTGACAAGAGCAGTTCTTTTCCCCGTAGGATCGTACTTCTTGAGTAGCTGTTGGTGAAGATATTCAGCAGCGCTTTGACCGTTTCTTTTCTTCGCAAGAGGCTCAAAAACTTTCTGGGTTTTCACAGTAGAAAGAGATCTAATCGTCTGTATACCGACGGTGGTAGTTTTGGACGCAAGCTGCCCAAGCTGCTTTCCTATACTGAACATTGGTTGGTGTTTAAAACTTGAACACTCAGACTTTTTTTCTTACAGTTACGGAGTGAGAGAAACATGCAGGCCACACACAAGAAAGTGAGGCGTGATGACTGCAACATAGATACCCATGATTCTTATTTGAAATTAATACTGAAATTATAAGATAATTCAATATATACTTCAGATGTCTCAATTTGGAAATTAAAGGAAAATATTTATCTGCCTAAATAATTGTTTTTGGCATCACGTGCTTTAGTTCGGCGAGGCTGCTTAAACTGCCAGCTGATTCGCGAATTAACTACTGAGTAGTTGCAAAGTTCAAACATAAATCCATGTGTAATAATCAGGACTCCAAGTATCCGCCTGGCTTCCTGAAAGCTTTTTATAGAACTACATGTTTCAAACATACAAACAAAAACAACCCCACACACACACGCCAACACACACGCAGAAAAATAAATTAAATCCTTCTATTATCTCAAAACTATTATACAAGCTAAAACCTAGGTCTTCTCTGTCTGGCAGTGAACTTGGAGTCTTCTGCTACCTTTCTTCCTCTGCGTCTCATTGTCTCCTTCTTTCTATTGATGTAGTCCTTTCTTGACTCCATCTTCTTCTTCATCTTACTGCTTAACTTTTTGTTCGTCTCGGGAGCTTCCATTTGGGCTCCTGCCAAATTCAAGTTTCTGTCTGCTTGACCTGCGGTAAGAACCAAATAGTGCTTCTTATTTCTCTTTGATTCGGGGTCATCTAATATCAAACCACCGGCAAATCCAGCAACCTTCGCACATTCCATAATAGACTGTGTTTGGTTGTCATTCATCGGATAGAATTGTGCAACGAACTTTCCGCCTCTCTTCAAAGATGCGTACAACGAATTAAAGAAACGCAAAAGTCTCTTCTTGGGGTCAGATCCCGCTGAATCTGCATTACAAAGCCACTGAATAACCGAAATAGAAATAGCTGCGTCGAATGTTCCAGCTCTGAATGGGATTCCATTACCAATATCAGACAAGAACAAGTCACCATCAACTTCTCTATCCAAGGCAGACGCCAACATACTAGGTGCAATATCCATTCCAATCCAGTTGTAGCCTTCTTCAGTCAAAATCTCTCCGGAAAGTCCGGATCCACATCCAACATCAAGTATGAAGTGGGGTTGATCTTTCTCTAAATTCAATAACTCCAAGGCTCGAAGGGTCATTTTTGCTTGGATGTGCTGTACACGCGTCGAGGACGTATATTTGAAGGATTCTGAGTCATTATAGAAAACCTCCGGGGGTGCAATTTCCTCAGGCCTGGACATTGTAGTGGTTTGAACTTTGAAGTGCTCATCAACGGAGGTAAGATGGAGATGAGCATAAAATCGCAAAAAACATGATGCAGGACTGTCCGGATTGGTGAACTCTTGATAAGATGCCTCTTTATTATTGATATTATTTTTCAGATTATAAAGAATTTTTAATTATAATACCCTAGATCTTACATAAAAATAAAAGATATCATTGATTTTAATAAAGATATGTTCTAATACTACAAAGTTGGCATTGTATGTCAGGAATAATTTAGCAGGTGATCTCATTTGCGCATGTATTGCAACCAATGCGCAAGATTAGAGCACTTCTTTTCTTTCTTGTTTGAACCTTTTGGTCAGAGCTCAGAAAATTTTTGAGAATGTTTCAAAAGACCAAATACAGAATGCAAATCATCGGAGGGCCCGTCACAAATCCAAACCAGCAAATGACGTTTCCCAAGACTTTCTTATCGCGTAGAAGTCTTGACTGACTCAAGAGCACCAATGGAATTTGTGCCATCTGAAGAAGGAACAAAAATCCCCTTATACGACCAAAGATAACATACATTACAATCTCATGGACCACGCTTGATATCAAGAAGGTGATGAAGGCAGCCGCGAGCTTAGAAAGCGAGAACGCGCTTATTGAGGAATGGTATACATGGCGGTGCAAAAACACATGTACTGGTTTGTTCCAGTACCTAGAAAACTGCGACCAGTCAGTACAAGACCACCACGGGCCATAAAAGTCACGATCTGCAAACCCGCTCACTTCTGCAATGGCGCTCAAAATGACATCCCAAATAAGATAAAACTGGAACATGTATTCCATAGTGAAGGGCGGGATCAAGTCAATCAACGCGAACAAGGCAAAGAGGCCCTTCTCTTGAAAGGAGGATTCCTTTTGACGGAAGTCATTGCATCTTTTTACGACTGGGTAAATGGAGTTTTCAGCTATCACAAGCATAAGAAAAATGACACCAACAAGGGCACAAAGTTTCTCAAAAAGGAATACTTTATTGATTCTCTCCTTTCGCTTGAAAACAAGAGTGTACAGAACCGTGGGAAACATCGTGTACTCAAAGAAGTTTCTCAAGTTGATATTTTTTGGGAATTTCACCAAATTTGCACATAAGTCTGCAGAGCTCTTCTCTAAAACACCCCTCTCTTTTGCTTTTTCAAGCGATTTGGATTGATGTAATAGCTCAAACTTACAGAAAGCAATTGATTCCAATATCAAATTTTTGGTTGCTTCTAATTCAAACCCTTGAGGAAGTTGGATCAAGCCATTTCGGAGCCTCTCGTAGTAGCTTTCTGAGAATTGGAGTTCTCGCAATATCTTCCAGAGGTATCCGTTGTAGAAACTATAGGAATGCAATTTCATGAACAAAACAAACATATGAAGGGCCAAAAAAATCCTTCCTATCCATTGATGTTTCATACGCTCGCAAATGAAGTATCCCCAAAAACCAAGAAAACCAAGTTCGTAAATGGAGGTCACCAACCGACCTACCCATCTCCACTGGATGATGCCTTTGGCACATAGAACTTGGATCAAAAAGCCCACGTATATGGACATGTACATTACAAAATCAGTCATCGCAATTTTGAGTAAATCAGTTCTGAAAATCTCAAACACCGGGGCCCGGAAATCCCCAGCACCACCATCAACGTATGCATGCAAAATACTCTTTAACATTAAAAAGCCGACCCCGAGCCAGAAGAATATAAAGAAACCAAAGAATTGTGAGTTTTTGAATTCAGGACTTTCGAATATTGTATGAGTAGTTATTGAAGACTCGATATCTGAAAAGTTGGAACGAAACTTGCCGGAGTTTCTGGTCTTTCGTGACGCCCGTTTGTGGGCATCGAATTCGATTTCTCTAAAAACATTTTCGATTGATTTCTGGTCGAAATGTTTGAGATCGCAAGCTTCGGTAGTCTTGCGGGCCTTGAGCGAAGTTTTTCTTTGTAGATTAACTTTCTCACTTGTGATGGATGATGTCTCACTCTCATTTGCAGTGGAGTCTTCTGAGGTAAGATCGCATTGTAAAGGAACCCTTGCCTGTATCTTTGAAATCCGCTGAAGATTAAGTTCCAGAGAGTCTCGCGAAGGCATGTTTCAGATTTGATAAGCCACAAAAGGAATACGAAACGTCAGGAAGATCCCGGGGACCTTTTAAGCTTTTTTCTTTTGCAGAAGGTTATTGCTTGCATGTCCAATTAGCAACAGTGCGAGATATAGCGAAATATCCGGAGTATCCTTGCATGCACAGGAACCTTGCTGCGTTGTTTCCTGAATTGATAATCGTCCCATTTGGTATTCTGAGTTCCAGGTATATGAATTCTTTCTTTCCGCTCTTTCGGGATTTACTACTAGATAAAAAATTTTTAGGGAATATAAAAAAAAGGACCACTCAAACTTTAATTGTGGCGCAAAAATTTTGAACTCTGTTTTAAGGATTTTCTAAGGATCTCTCGGCAAAAAAATAAAATGCACAGGCCTTAAGGGCCGCTTACTAACAAAGCGTCTCCTGGAATTAACGAAAATCATGCCCGCAAACCTCTGAGAACCACGATAATTTACACAATGAAGTCCTCTTTGTCTTTTTTTTTTTTAAAAGAACAAATTCGATTTAATTCTTCAAGCTTTTTTTTTTTTTAAAACTTCATCTGCCAATTAATGATTCGTGCTTCACGAGATTCCTGATTGATTTGCGAACTTGTGTGAAGATTGTTTGGGCTGTCTGGCAAGAACGCAAATCCTTGATGATATGCACGCGTGTGTGTGTGTGTGTGTGTGTGTGTGCGTGTTGGTTTGTCAGCATAAGTTAGTATCACGTCAAGTTTGATTTTCTGAGCCAAATTTCTATTTACAATTATCTATAGACTCTTTCAAAAGGTCTGGTGTCGTTAAAACAAGACTTCCAAACTAAATTCACCACATTCTCGGCTTCTTCTTTGGTCTGGCATTTCGGGTTAGCAGAGACAGAGAGCACGGCTCTTCTTCTTACACACTCTTGAAATTTTCCACCGAAATTTGCAAATCCTGTTCTCTGGATCTCGCTCATGATTCTGCACTCACCACTGAGCATCGAGGCACGAATCTCTGTACAAGCATGATGCCTCAAGTTCGTTAAGTCGACATTGAACTTCAAATGATCATATGCATGGACGAGTTCGTGAGTTAAAACGTCTTCAATCAGATACTTATCTTGTAGCCAATTTGAGCAGAGAAGGATTCCCATTTCAGGGTGGAATCCCCCACCTTTGGCCTCATCACATTCACCACAAGTGATGTTTTTGCGGGTCAAATTTCCTCCAAGCTTTTGAACGTGGTCCATCATAAAAGTTACCGAAGGCGAATATTTAAGAACCCAATCTCTATTCTTCTCGCATTTATCGCAGTCTGGGGGATAGTACTTTGCTTTGTAATCGTGTTCAAACTGTGCTGCCTCCTTCTCGTCCACACCTAAGCCCGTTCTATAAGCAAGCGACCTTCTCCACCATTCGAAGCCTTTAAGTTTGTCGGGAGGAGACGTTTCAAGTGGCTCTTTGTTTGTCATGATTGAGTAATAAAAAAGTGTAAGTTGAACAGTTCATTTTATGAGACTGCACGAAATCGAGCGAACGTGTAGCGTTGTGTGGATAGTGTGTGTTCAAATTTGTGGGCATCCTAAAGAAAAAAGCATATTGTTGAGATTAGGTCACATTTTTATCTAAAATTGGGGTGCTTTGGATAAAATACAATTACTGAAAAAAAGAAAAAAAAAAAAAGTACATTTCAAAAATGATCATTACTTGCGAAACTTTATATGAACCTTTTAAACCATTTTTGAATTTTGCATACGTGATGAGATCGTGCAAGACCATGTTTTAAATACATTGCACCACAAAAATATTCTCCCTTACCAGAAAAGCTTCTATTTTAACATGGTGCATTAGATTAAGCACTCAAAGGTGTATCTTTCATTTCAGCCTTATTATTTCTTTCAAGAAAAAAAGAAAGAAAGAAGAAAAAGGTATTTTTGACACCCCACAAAACCTTCATCGCACACCGTCCCTCGCACAATTATCTCAGCTCTTCCTGTACCAACTTAAAAAAGAGAATCATCTCCTCTTTTCATTTAATAATGGCGTCAAACATATGGGTGGCAGCTGCCGATAACCAGGTACAAGTTGTAGAAAAATACCTCAACTCAAACGAATTCACAGCAAATGCCAAGGACCCTAATGGTTATACGCCGATCCACGCTGCTGCTTCTTACGGCCATATTGAACTTTTGAAGTTGCTTGTGAGCAGAGGTGGAGACATCAATGTTCAAGACAACGAAGGTGATACTCCCTTGCATCATGTAGAGGACGTGAAAACAGCTAAATTCATAGTTGAGCAGCTAAAAGGTGACTACAAGATCAAGAATGAGGAGGGCCAGACCGCTGCAGACTACATAGAGGAAGAGGAAGAGTACCCCGAACTAGCGCAGTACTTACGCTCTTTATTGCATGACAAACCTGAAATTTCGAACGGCGCTTCACTTGAGGGTTTACCAAGCCCAGGTATGGTGGATGGTCACAACATCAGATATACTATGGAGGATGACGCAGGTGATATTGATCCGGAGAGAAGACTGAAGCTCGAGGAGATTGCTAATAGTGAAAACCCCGAAGCTGCCTTACGGGAGTTGGTGACGGCTGCAGTCAGGGACGGCTTGTCTCAATTCAAGAAGGATACCGAAGAAAGTGATAACAAGAGAAGTAGAAGTGATTGAATCTAATCGTGCTTCTCCCAACTGCCGCAGATATCTTGTACACAGAGACATGTTAAAAACCAAACTTAGTATATATAATAATAGAATGTATTCCTAAGCGCTGTCGTACCTGAAATGTGTAGTTAGGTACTTAAAGAGCTACGCCAACCATGGAAGTCAAAGAAGAATCGTATACTCTGAAAAGTCTAGCAGAGATTATGATGAGTTTAATTTTCAACATATGCTTTACTTTATCCTCGTTGTTGTATGAATGTTTTGCAAGATAATATATATATTGCTTCTTTCTGTATTTGTCCGCTAATAGTATTCTCGGGTCGTGGACTGACTCCAGAATCTTGTCTCGTAAGGGCGGAAGGCTCCAAGATTCCGCGATCCAATAATCCAGCATATGGTCCACTTTACTCGTTGGACCAATGTTATATGCACCACCAACGCCTGACAAAGTCGACGATATCTGTGAAAACTTACCTAATTCTTTTGAACCACGTCTCGAAAATGTACCAAAGAATATTCGACTACTTGAAGAATGGTCCTACTAATGTGGACGGAACACCTTAGTAAGTATTACGCAATTTTTTTTGATGGTGATGGAATGGAAGTTAATTTCCATATTCTATTCTTCATCCGGGCCATTTTTCCTCAGAAGTACTAACTGATGTTTAGTAAGACCTTCCACATGCATTCCTTGGAAGAGTTAACAAGTATGAACATATTCGAGAGACTCCAGCTTGCTGATTGGAGATTGGAGTTGTTCACGGTGCTCACCTGTTTTGTCTTCGTTTTGTTGTATAGGCTTGGTGACCTGTACAACACCAACAAGGTGTCTACTTTCCTTAACGGTGTGAAAGGTGTTTTTGAAGAGAACTTTTATCTTTTTGGAGTTGCTAACGGTAAGTTGTATGAGAAAGACAGTTCCGAAAACTTTTCTTCCTATGCTTCTGGTCGTGAGAACATTTCCAAAGTGAACTTGACTTTCCGCTTGGCCCCAAGACAAAACTTCTTCCTTTGGGTTATGGAGCTGGCTTTTGCATTCTTTACTGAATCTGTTGTTGCACCAGAAGATAGAGTTGAAATTGTTATTACTCCTTCAACTGATTACGAAAATTTCATCACCGCTATTGTCTCCAAATTGGGCATGAACGAGTACAGAAAGTTGAACTACTATTTGTCGTTGACGAAGACTTCTGATTCAGATTCTTTGCCAGAGTCATTCGTCTTCATGAGCGAGGCAAACGATTACCAGGAGAAGACCTTCACTGAAAGACTTGCTAAGTCGTTGAATGTTTCTATGGCTTCTTACTTGAGATACCTTTCTTTCACGGATCAACCAAATGAAAGACCCGCTGCTATTCGCGATTTGATCCCTAGTCGTAGAGTCGTTCTTTCGCTTAAGTTGGCTACTGGAAAGCAACAGTTGGCTGAGATCTCTGAAGTTCTTGCCGCCATTTTTGAGATCATCGATCAAATCTCATCTGGAGAGATAACTTTTAGATCTGAGTCCTCTAAGAAGGTCGTGAAGACCAGAGAATCAGAAATTGCCAAGATTAAGAGAGCACAGGAGGCTATTAAACAAGAAGAGTTGGCAGAGGAGAAGGCCAAATTGAAAAGAGAAGAGAAGGAGAAGTTTAGAAACTTGTCCAGAGAGGAGCAAGCAAAGGCCGAGAAAAAAGCCAACGAGAGAAAGCAAAGAAAGATGCAAAAGAAGATGAAGGTGAGAAGCTAATGGTTTCATATTCGCTTGAAAGTGGGTTGTATGCCTTATCAGCCCTTAATTATACGTTTGAATATAACGCTCTATATATATACATTTATAAATAGATGGCTTCATAGCTATTCGTGTAACTAAAGTTTACCGGTGAGTCGCCAGCCTCTACCGACTGGAGTGTTAAAAGCTTCGGCTAAACCAGCACCTTTTGCATCGGCAAGAATCCATAATAAATCATATCCATAAAACGGTTTTCTAAAGTTGTTCATCGATTTCCCTTCCCATTTTTCGAATAGCTGTTCTTCTAGAATCTCTTTGAATGTTGTCTTACTGAGGATTCTAACAAGCCAACTTCTTCCTGAATTAATCATCTTGAGGAAAGTCCCACATCGAGGATAAGCGATGGAGTACTGATGGACATCAATTTCGAAATGATGATTGGATGTCAACGTAAGGAACCCCGTGTTTACCAATTTAGTGAGCTCTGGGGCCGTAAACTCTTTGTTAGTCACGAAGAGCGCTGTTGGGTTTTTCTGGATATACTCCTTGAACTTAGACATTGCCAGACCCGAATCTGGATCAGTCGGCAGGATAGACTCAGCAATTTCAGACAAATATTGTTCCGATTTCACTACAACTTCCGCATTCTCGTACCCGTAAGTCACTTGACTGTTTAAGCCGCCTTTTCCGGTTGTCAGAATTACTGGCAGAGCATTTGTGATGACAAACTTCCTCACTTTACCCTCTCTTGTGAAGAGCTCTAAACTGCGATCAACATAGGTATTACCCCTCGACTCTAATAAGGTATATATCTGGTTTATAGTGATCATTCCGCTACTTGGGAGTTGCAGGTTTCTATACTTGATGATGTCGGCTTTGGCCTCCATAGAAATCCCTCTGAGCAGAAAAAGTAGGTCCGATGAGTTCTCACAGTTTAGTTTCGCCTCTTTGCTGAAGTATCTGTCATGAAAAAGCGTACTTTCAGCCCATTGGCTCTGCAACACTTGATCGATTGCCTTTACTATTGAAGATGCATCTCGTAGCAGAAAATCCATTTGGATATTGTGCTCTGACACCTCTAGAGGGTCATCCCTTGGATTTTGGTCCACATTTACCTTTTTCTTGGGGCTTGAATTTCCAATTTTGGTCGGCTTCTTGCAAAGGGGGTTGAGCAACGATCGTTTATTTTGGCCCGGCTTCAGAATTCTTGACAGTTTTGATGCTGTTGAACGTAGGCTCATGATGGCAAAGTAAAAATCGGCAGGTTTGCAATCCGCGAAAATCCACTGCAATCGCTTTAAAATTATTTATTACGGTTTACACTACAGATAAATAGAATACATAAAAGCGCTATTAAAAAAAGAAACATGTACAAGTGATCCCAGAAGTCAATTTATTATCTATTACGAATTAGCAGTTGGTAGAAAAATATTTGACAGGAATTTATTTATATAGGAATAGCAAACGACATGATTATGGATCCACATGGG
Source organism: Metschnikowia vanudenii (assembly GCA_030583145.1). Classification (NCBI taxonomy): domain Eukaryota; kingdom Fungi; phylum Ascomycota; class Pichiomycetes; order Serinales; family Metschnikowiaceae; genus Metschnikowia; species Metschnikowia vanudenii. The sequence goes on along the minus strand of JAJMHT010000001.1, from coordinate 220,448 downwards.
CGAGATCGCGTGTGATATTGTTGTCTGGGACTTGAATTTTTCATGATTCTGATTGTTATTGAAGCATAGCCCGAGCTTCAAGCGTACATAATATATACAAGTTTATTGGATGTTAAGGTTTCGTTGAAGAGTACCCGTTTGGCCGGATACCAGGAAGACCCAAGAGTACGGGCCCGGGGTCTCAATCTCGACAACATTCTCGCCCTTGTTGTTTTTCACTATGATGGCAGAAGAAGGAATCTCGATACCCGTGGAGTTAAATACAGTTGTTGCAAGGAAGTCTTTAGTGATAGGGAATGTGGGCGAGTTAATGGTGAATGTGGTAGGCAAACTATCACCCAATTCAGCCAAACTGTACGAGGAAGTGGCTGCTTGGGCAGTAAAACCTTTGCTTGGTGCAGCTTCGGTAGCTCTGGAAGTTCTGGAGTTTGTGAACAAATTTGACAAGTCGTCCAAAGACAAGACTGGCGCAGACTCTTCTTTGACTGGCTTCTCTTCGACGACCGTCTTTTTCTCGACAACAGGCTGGGCACGCGTCTTTTCAACAACCGGGATTCTTGGTTCTTGGTCCTCCAAAAGGTAGTATGCTTTGTTACCAACGTGCAAGAAGTTTCTCATGTATGCGGGTTTGACCCTCACGATCTGCCCTCTGACTCCCAAAGGTAAGCAGTCTTGCAATAGTTGAACAGGAATTTTGTCAGACTTTGCGACTGATTTAGTGGATGCCCACCTTACAGAATGTCTTAAGATACCAGCCTTGTGGAACATGGTCGTGCGGTACTATTGGTACTTGGAAGGTACTTCTAATCCTAACTGGAAACCCGAAAAATTATTTCCTCCATACTGGTGTACTGGTGTGGGAGTTTGACTGAACTCCCAGGAGAATTTTTGCAAGCATAAGTTTGAAGAGATGTCACCGGAATTTTCAAACAAAGGGTACTCATGTTTTAAAATTTAAGCCAATTGAATGGATATGACCCATGCACCTATATTTCTCCTCGTGATTGCTGCTGTGGAGTGTCTTTTATAATTTGGTTGTTATGCCGCAGCGTAGCCAGGCAGTGCGTCAATGCCGTGCTATTAACATCAACGTACGGATATGATTTCAAATTTGATGATTTTTTATAAACATCCTTTGAACTAAAACCCGAGAATCAGAAAGCCTTGCTTCAAGAAACAAAATTTTCCTAGCACCTTTTTTATAATGTGTGTCTTCGGGGGTATGTTAGCATGTCCGTCTGTCTCGCACCCACCGGAAGTTACGCAGTTAGGCCTATTCTGATCTGTCGCGTAGCCCCACATCAGAATAGGCCTGTTTATACATCTCGCATCTCATCGCATCTTTCCTTGCCTTACTTCATCACCCAGTTCACATCATTTGAAACCTGAGCCAATCACCAAAACAGGAATTATATTCACAAAAGTTTCCTCTGCTCCCTACTTGAAATAAATCAAGAAAAGAAACTGCCATTAATGTCATCAGAACTCTGCTCCGTTTGCTTAGAGAATGAATCTAAGTATACATGCCCCGCATGCGAGTCGAAAACCTGTTCTCTAGAATGTGTGAAGAGACACAAACTTCGAACAGAGTGCACTGGATCAGTCGATCCCACGAGATTCATACCAAATAATGATCTTGGATCGAATCAGGCCTTGGTAAATAGGGATTACAATTACCTTCTCAATTTCGAGCGAAAGATCAAACTTGGAAAGTCCGATGTTAAAGAGAATGCAAAAAATGTCTTCAAAAGGACATTCAATCAAGCGAAGAATGTCAAGCGCCCAAGATTAAATGATCAGAGGGAGGAGGATCCCAGAATGGGGTTGGTAAGAAAAGTATTTCCCAATGTCACTGCAACTTCCGTCAAGAGAGAAAACACACTAATAATCCATCTTCCTGCTGGAATGTCAAGGAGCACGCAGAATAAGTCCGGATATGATAAGAAGGCCAGTTCATTTACGTGGACTGTTGAATGGATGCCTTATGAAAGTGATGGACCGGCAAAAAACTCATTCATCAGCTTCCGCCTAAAAGAAACCACTGTTTTGAAAGACGCGGTTCCTATATCTGTATTGGCAAAATCGTTTAACGAAGAAATGCTCGAAAAAGAGAACCTTAAGTTCTACCTCGAAAACTGCGTCAGCTCAGTTCTGCAGAAGGTCTCTCTTATTCCATTGGATCCCAATGAATCGCTTGCAACCGCATTGAAAGATAAAATCGTGCTTGAGTTTCCTAAGATTTTCGTTTCACTTGCTCCTGTCCAGTCAGCAGACTTTTCTGGAATGCATGGATACGGTCTCAACAAGTCCGAAAGTTCGGATGAATGCTCCAGCTCAAGTTCAGATTCGAGCTCCGATTCAGATTCAGATCTCGAATCAGATGATAATTCAGACTCCGATTCAAGCCTGTCTAACAGTTCCGACTCAGACACCGACGATGCCCCAGAAGAAGATTCATCTAAGGCACCACAAGAAATTAAGGAGAAAGACTAACGGTCCATAAAACTTAAAAGTGTCAGTGAGTAGAGTATGCCATTAAAATATGCACACATCATGCAATAAAACAATCGAACAACTGAGAAAATAGAAAATAGATTATCCGGAGCCTTAAAAAAAAAAAAAAAAGAAACTGAAGAAAGCCCCATCAATAAGGAAAACCTGAATTGAAAGTTAATCAATTTAGCTGAAATCCACGCTCTCGATCGTCGTTGGATTTGACTGCTAATATTTGACGGGGTAGGAAATTCGCTGGAACCGACCTGCACCGCGCGAGATGACCTCTCCAGATAACCAAACCAAATAATATATACTAACACACTCACCAGAAATATTCCAGATGAACGTATTTAGGAAGCCCCAAGAGAACGAGAGAAACATCCATGCTACGATTTATGTTGGAAACCTAGATGCTCAAGTCACGGAAACCCTTTTATATGAACTTTTTATCCAAGTTGGACCAGTAAAGCTGCTCAATCTTCCCAAAGATAGAGTTCTACGAACCCACCAAGGTTTTGGATTTGTCGAGTTTCGAACTGCTGAGGATGCTGGCTATGCGCTTAATGTTCTTCGTGGAGTGAGGCTTTTTGGACGCATGCTAAAGATGAAGAAGATAGATCCTCTGGGATCCGGCTCAAATGCACCTGATTTCAAGCAAGTGGCTGGAGTGGGTGCGAAGTTGTTCATCAAAAATTTACACCAATTGGTTGATGAGAAATATCTTCAAAATACATTTGCTGCAATTGGTAATCTTATTAACCAGCCTATGATCGTCAGAGATGAGAAAGGGTATTCGAAAGGTTACGGCTTCATCGAATTTGGTGATTTTGAAAGCAGCGATCGGGCCATAGAACGCCTAAACGGAGCTATTTTGATGAACAACAGAATATCTTTGAGCTATGCGTATAAAGAAGGTCTCGAAGGAAAGAAAATACAACACGGTGATAGTGCAGAGAGAACCCTTGCCAAGCAAGCAAAGAAGCACTTAAAAAAAGAGCCAGGAGCCAAGCAGTTTACTTCGACGCGGAAACGGTGAACAATGTAAAATTTAGGGGTATCCGAGAATGTTTGAAGAAGGGAATCTACAGAAGATCATTACTCTGAGCGCACGCGGCAAGATTGTTCACTCTTCAAGTATTTCCTCATGTGTCCAATCCCGTGATCTCGGTGGATCGTGGATACTTTTGGTCACTTTCTTGAAAATTTCAAACTAATAACGAAAAATAAAGAAAAACAACAAGAACCAGAAAAGAAACCCCAAAAATTGGGAGTGGTAATAGCAAGTGGAGACTAAAAGTGTGGTGTTCGACTCACGTCTTGGACTTACCAATCAGGGCTCAATACCAATGGATCCGTGGCTTTTGGACTTTCAAAGAGTATGAAGACTATCGGAGGGTTGGAACTTCTCTAATTTTCCATATCTAGTTGATGAAGCACTTTTTTTTTTGATCGAGAGTCAAAAATGGACCCTCTCGATTCACGCGAAGCACGATAAGGGTGCTCGCGATACGCGTGGTCAATTCCGTGCTCGTATCCTGTGGAGCCACGCTGCGCACGTAAACTGTTTAGTAAGCTTTTTCTTGATTGTGCAGAACAGCTGTGGATGGAATTGGGCCCAAACGTGGAATATATAAAAGCCTAAATTTGCACTGACAATTGGCCCTCGAATTTACTCGATTAATCCTGATCAAATAAGAGACGAGAAACTGAAACTAGCACCATCAAATCCCTAATGTCAATTCCTAAATTACAACACGTTGCATTAGCCAGACAGGCCTCAGAATCACCTAGTGGTATTGAATATGCGGAGATCGAAGCCCCACAGATCACCGGACCCCAAGAAATTATCATCAACAACAAGTATGTAGGTGTCAATTTCATTGATGCCTATTTCCGTAAAGGTATTTATCCTACTGAATTCCCTCATATCTTTGGAAAAGAAGCAGCTGGTGTTGTTGCTGCTGTTGGAGACGAAGTCTCCAACTACAAGGTGGGGGATAAGGTCGCTTATCTTTCTACTCAAACATTTGCCCAGTATACCAAGATTTCTGCTCAAGCCGTGCCAATTAAGAAGCTTCCACAATCGACCACTGATGAAGAGTTAAAGCAATGGGCTGCGGTATTACTTCAAGGTTTGACAGCAATTACCCTTCCGAAAGAGTCCTATGAGGTGAAGAAGGACGACTTTATCTTGGTTTGGGCAGCAGCAGGAGGAGTTGGTCAACTTCTTACCCAATATACTTCTTCTCTTGGAGCAAAAGTAATCGCAATTGCTTCTACCGATGAGAAGTTAAAAATTGCTGAAAATGCGGGTGCAGAATTCTTGATCAAGTCTGACGACGATATTGTTGCGAGAGTAACCGAAATTACCGAAGGCGCAGGAGTCCGTGCTTCATTCGATAGTGTAGGAAAAGATACCTTCGAAGCATCTTTTGCGTCACTAGGGAGAAAGGGAACTTTGGTGAGTTACGGAAACGCCAGCGGTGTCGTTCCTCCATTCAGCTTGAATAGATTGAGTGCTAAGAATTTGAAGATTGCAAGACCCCAATTATTCGGTTCGATTCAAACAAGGGAAGAATGGGATACCTACACTTCCACTTTGGAGGATTTGTTGGCAAGAGGAACAATCAAAGCCTCAATCTACAAGTCTTATCTTTTGTCGGAGTACGCTCAGGCCACCCAGGATTTGGAAGAGAGAAAGACTTCCGGAAAGTTGGTTCTCAAAATTCAATAATTCTAAATAAAATAACTCATCTTGTCTCTCTAATTGAAATGATATTTAAAAAGTTTAAGTAGTTCTTCATAAACGGGGTCTGGAGTGTTCATACTTACCCAAGTCCTCCGGGGTCACTACACCGTAGACCAAGTTTCCTTCTCCGTTAGTGATGATCGCGAAGTAGTTTCCCGAGTTGAAAAACTTACCCAAGTCTTCTAAAGGAGTCAATGGGGTCAAAACCCGATAGTTCTTGCCTCCCGAGGACCTGGGTTTGAGGATCTTGGAGTGCAACGGCGTGGTTAAGCTATCTTTGACGTCCTCCTTAGCATACCTTTCCTTAGCCTTTTGGCTAAACCAGTGCATATACTCTATTGTGAGAGGATCTTTGGCTTCACTGGTGTTCTCCACAGGTTTTTGATCCAGGAGTCTTACTACACCAAGCAATCTTTTGTTTTTCTCGTGAATGACTGGAAGAAAAGTGAACTCATTTTCAAAAGCAACTTCAAAAGCTCTTTTGAGTGGGGTTGATGGATTTACCGAGATCGCTGGACGAATATCTAGATCTTCAACTGTAGCACCTCGGTAGTCTGTGATGTGGAAAAGCAGCGGGGTCATTGATGGGGGGGTTGATGGTGACAGCACTCTAGGTGTGATAATCGCGAGCCTGAAGCGGAAAATCGCCTGCGACTTTGACTGCGCGCACATAGTTAATTTCGACCGCGGCACCACCATGGTCATGTTCACATCACGGCTGGATTGTACATGAGAATTATGGAACTAGCCATGAAATATCCTGCTTGAATATTTCAGGCTGCTTCAGCGCTTTTGTAATGCCCACTCCTCCTAGAGTCATCATCACCATTCTGGCCCTCTTCCCGCGCAACTCTCCTCCATACGTCTTCATCATTACCTACATCAAGTACACCGATTCGCATTGTAGCTAGAAGATTGACAGCTGCTGTCAGATGACCGTATACTCCGCCATAAAATGCTTTTGTAGCATCTTTACCATGTGAAGCCTTTAAAAGGGCCAACCCTCCAGGGTGCTGGTCCATAAATGGTGTAATATCGTGAATAATGTTCTGAATAACAATGTAAATGCGGTTGTTCGAAGATTCCGAGCAGCAAAGTTTTCTGAAATCTTTGGTTGCAATCATTGGCAATTTGGAAATGGGCGTACCCCAGTTCAACTGAGACTTTAAATGATTTAGAACATGCTGTTGCTGTTGAATCTGAAGTTGGTCTACTAAACTTTGAGGTGCCTTGGCGACATCATCAACCAATCTAAGCTGCAGTAAAACAAATATGAACCACTTGGTAGGATCAAAAGTCCATGCCAGTGATGATACTCTGTAATCATGTGGGAACTCATGGTGGTAGTTCTGCAGAGCTTGTCCATAAGTGAGCAAAGAAACCAAAGGATTCGCACAATTGACCAGTGAATTTTTATCGTTGAAAGGTTGAGATGGAATAGTCGCCTGTAGACTTCTGAAGTGACAGATAGACTCTGTACTGAACATCAGTTGCTGACACGCAAACATTCTCAAAATACCAGGGTATATAAGGCCATTTACCCAGGAATCCTGACAGAAGAGAACACACACCAGTATAGGAATAACAATAGTAGTGAGAACGAAAAAGAATAAGTACCATTTTTCCTGCCAAAGTATCCATTGAAGGGTACCTAGAGCCCTTTGAGCTCTGTCTGCATTAATCTGCGCTGATTCGCTATCGCTTTCTTCGATTTCAAGATTTATCTCCGAAGGAGGAGAGGAAATCAACGAAATGGATTCTTCTAGCTGAGAAGAAGATTTGTCAATCTTCGAGGGAAATTCATGCTCGACAAAGTCGCGGTAAAACGCAATTGTCTTGGGTTTCTTTAAGAGCCACCCACAATGAGCCCAATAAAAGCCACGTTTTATCGAATGAGGATCTTTATCTGGATCGTCTGTGTACTGATGATGTGCTCTGTGCATCGCTGCCCAAGTCCTTATTGGCCCCACACCCACACTGGTGCCGAAAATGCCAAAGTATAAATGGATAGGTGAATGCTTAGGCCGGAATGTGGAATGGGAATAGCATTTGTGGTATCCTGCTGTAAACGCAAGCATGGTAAAGTTATAATAAATGAAGCAAAACCAAAGTGTCTTTGGGTTGACCGGGATTAAACTCAAGTTTCCTTGGATCAAGTATACGAGGGCCCCTAAAGGTAGGAGCACCACAGAGAAAACCGAGGTGTAGTTGATGCGGCGAAGTAAGTCTTGCTTACGTTTGCGGATAACGTTTCGAGCATTGCGCTGAGCATCATTTGAAACCCCACTCTTGATTTTCCGCTTGCGTACTTTTACTCCTTGAGAAGTTGGGGGTATCATCAGAAGAATACGGATCGATATGAGTGCTTGAATTCTCCAGTGGTGACCTCACCTGTAGGGTAAGAGGATGCGCTGCGAAACTCGCCGGATTCTGAGACGCGGGCCCAACAACAAAAGACAGCAGAAATGTGATAGGGTAAAGCTCCAGGATCTGATTGAAATGCATTAAATAAACTGCACTGAACCATAAGAGGTTTTTCATGCATTTTAGAAAACTTCTTCAAAATGTTCAATGAGCAAGAGTATGGCGTTTAAAGTTAAACTAAAAGGGGTATTAAGACTTAATGAATTATGAACTACGCATCCCCGCTACGCACCTTCGCGACGGTACGCTGCCCGCAAACCTTGCACCTAGACTGTGCCGGGGTAACGAACGGAAGAGCCTACTTTCACGGTCAGGTTTTAGGAAGCAAAGAGAACAAGGAATGCAAGGGATTTTTTTTTTTAATTTTTTTTTTTTCGCTCATTCATAAAAAAACTTGCTAATCCTCTTACAATCGGATACCTAATAGAATGAACATTTCGCAGCCTGGCTTTGCACCATACATGCAACCGGACATACAAGTCAAGTCCAAGCCAATAACGTAACAATAAAGAGAAAAAGGCCTGTTTTTGCTAAAATTACGGAATATTAACAGCTAATCAATAACAATGCATCATTTACTCAACACAAAGGAGTATCTCTCTGTTCCATCAACTTGAACCCTAGTCAAGGACGCCCATATTCTTTTGGCGATTACCGCGCATGCAGGCCAGTCTAGAGAATCGCGAAACTTATAAACATTTCGTCCACCAACTTACATCTTTCCCCCAAATTCGCATATAGTTCACATCATGGGTCCATCAGCCATCCCAGTATCTCAAAACCAGTCTGCATCCACAGGAGATGCCCCAACAAAGATTCATCAGGTGAACGCTCCTGTACCGGCCATCTCGTACACACCGACTGAGGTGTCTATTCCGGCTAAGTTGTACGACAAGGTTCCCAACTTAGAATGGTACAAGAAGCTTCAAGATGCTGAGAAGAATTTGGACTTACTTATCGCTCAGAAAAGCTTGGACTTCCAGTCAGTGCAAGCGGCTTCGATGCAGCCGCAAGTCACTAAGAAGGAAACAGGCACGTTGCGTGTGTTTGTTTACAACACATGTGAAAACATGCCTTGGCAGAAAATGGACCAAGGGGCTGCTATCAATGAGACCCCTAACCAAGAATCTTCATGGACTCTCCGCATCGAAGGTAGATTCATTCCAGACAATAAGCAAAATTCAGATGTCGAGAAAGTAAAGTTCTCATCCTTTCTTTCGGGATTGTCTGTGGAAATTGTCCCCAATAGTGACTACCCAAACTTACAAGGAAATCCCTCCAACGTCATTGAATGGAGGGACTCTATATCTGGCCAAGGACCAAATGCGAATAAGGACAATGCGCAAAACGGATCTTCTCAGTATCTGTTTGATGGAATTGACATAAAGCGCCCTGGAGTCTTCAACATTGGCACCAAAATTGCTATCTTAGTGAAGGACTTCACTTCAAAATTAGTGTTGTCTAAGCAGATGGCGGAGTTCACCGGCAGAAGGGAGTCATCTCAACAGGAGCTTGTTTATCACATATGGCAATATGTCTTGTATAAAGACTTGTTCAAAAAGTCAACGAACTTCACAAAAGTTCCAGCTGTGTCTGCGTCTAGTATCTCTAACCAGACTATGAGCGTTCAAGATGAAGATGACAATGATATTTCGGTTGTTCAAGCCGATGATACCCTAAAGTCTTTGTTGAAAGTCGATGCTTTCAAGTTCAAGGATTTGTACAAATTGATACAACCCCACTTGAACCCCAGGGAACCAATCGTCCTCGACTATGAGGTTGTCACAACAAAATCTACCACTCTCGGAGAAGTTGTTATTGATATTCCAATTCAATTACCTTTGAGCATGAGTAAAATCCAGAAGGAGATCATAGAAGAAAACAAAAGCGCATTTGAGAGCATGTCCAAGTCGGATGAACACGTCCAATTTTTGAACCTGAGGATCTCTTTGGGGATTGCTGCTTTGCAAAATGTAAACTCAAGAGAAACCTTCTACCGGGAGCTAAGTGAAGACCCTGTCCCATTCTTGAGAAAATGGTTGGAAAGCCAAGCCGACACATTAAAGGCACTTAAGAGTGAGGAGGGTTATAGCGAGGAAACCGCAAGACGGGCAGAATTCTTCAAAGAAAACGAAGAACTTGTGAAGCAGAAGATTGAGCTAATGTTGGGAGCTCAAAAATTATGATGCGTGCGAAATGTTATTCCTTCTTGCCGGTTTAAACAACTCTACTATACGGGTTAACTGAACACGTTGGATTAATTCTTCGCCGGGACGTGTATGTGATTGAAACAGAAGATACAATTTTATTTCTTCTTTACTCGACCACTTTAATGTATATTACTAAAAAATCCAAATTTGTACCATTTATTCCATGAAATCCTAATCAAGGTACTCATCATCTTGTTCTTCTTGTTCAGAGTAGTCTTCGTCAGCACCGCCACCGATGTAATCTTCATGATCGGATAATGGCTGAGCCACGTACTCAACTCTTTTTCTGCGAGAGGCCCTTGTACTACCGACAGAGTTGGCACTCAAGTGCTCATATTCTCGCAACATTGGGAGAACCAGGCTCAAGTAATTATACATATGTAACGTGGGCTTGTAAGTGACGCTACTAAGCGGTATAGTGTTTGATGCACTTTTAGAAATCCCCAATTTGTTACTGAGGTGATCAAGAAACCTTTCCAATTCTTGACAAGACGAAGCAACACAATACCAGTGCTGGGACTCATCAACACGGGAGTCGGTTTCAATTTCTTTGCCATCTTTGTCAAATTCGACACCAAATTGTTCCAAAGATTCCACTAAGAGAGAATGTACATCCTCCACATACAACGCAAACCCTGATGGAGCAGACAGCCTGACACTTGCAAAATCCTTTGTTGAATTGCGCATTTGATCTAAGGACGACACTCGCCCACTTGCCGAATCCGCCATTCTGACCAAATAAAATCGACCGATATGAAAGCCACAGTCGCCCACGATAAATTCATTGAATCGAAATGATAGGGGATGACTCAAGGGGTCTGATGTCGGGTCGAAATAAATTGGTGCAGTATCAGTAATGTCAGAAGACAGTTTTTGTTTGCTTTTTCTGGAAAACCTACGGTCCAAGTCTTTTTTCATTTCCACGGTTTGAGCGAAGCCCCTAAGAATTGCACGTGAAGCATATAATGTGTCTCTTTCACCTGAAGCATCTTGTTTGTTCACTGCATCGGCAAAATATTGCTTAATAGTTGTGCTTTCAGATAAACACCAGGTTACTAAACATCGCATCATGACGCAACGGTCATCCGAAGACTTGATTCCTGCAATTCCATGCTTTTCAAACCCGACCTCATGGAAGGGATTTAAAAGTTCCAGTGGCTCTTCAAACTCGATTAGCTCATCACGAGAAATGTCTGGCTTGGAGTCATCAACTCTGTCTTTTATATCGTTGCACTCAATACTATTGGTGACGTGAATATTTGAATCATCTCTCCATTCCAGAGGAAGTCCAAATGCAATGTATTTAGATTTTAGTTCTTGTAAAGCAGATCGCTGGCCATCACGAGCAATGGGCTTTTTGCGATTGAGAACAAGAGCTAGCAATTTTCGGAAAAGAAGATCCATGGAAGGGGAGACACTTAATGATTCTGAGGCCAGTTGAAGGCATAGTCCCTCTTCAAAGTCAGCTGGTCCCAAAGGACCTATTTGTATAATTTCCTTAAAGGTGCTGAGAAATGCAATGATGTATGTTAAGTCAAGTAGCCAAGGCTTGTTCTTGACTGGAAATCCGAAAGCCAAATTTTCTCCTGCTACTGACTCATTTGAAGGCGAATTAATTAGATTATCATCGTAAAGGTCGTAATTCAAAGAAACAAGAGGTCCTGGGTTTGTCCTCAGAAGCTTACCCCTATCACGGATTACCGTGGTTCTGCTTACAACGGGTTTTAATTTGAAGGTAATATTCTTGCTTTTGAAAGAAAAATCATTTGCAGTGGAAGATACCGAGACAGCAGAGGAAGAATTGAACCTCATGATTGACACACCCTTTGTAGAATCGGTTCCGACATTTTGCTTTAACGGGATTTTGACGAAAAGTTTCTTGGAGTTTGAATCCCCATCAGCCTGACTGGATCCTCCACTGGAAACCATCGGATCATCAATTTGTTTTAACCTTGATGGGACTTCCTCTGGTTTGGAAATATAAGTAGCCGAGACCTCTAAGATATCTTGATCGTTCGACGGAGAGATGCTTCGAGGGTTCAAATTTTCCAGAGAAGTCGGAGTGCCTGGTTTTAAGTTCAAAGTTATTGGACCCGTACCTTTGACTCCAGAGAAATCAAGCCGTGATTGTTTCTTTTTCTTTGCCAAAGTCTGACTTGCACCCATGTCGGTGCTTTTCCTCTTCTTGTTACTAGCAGCATTGGCCTCTTTGGATATTCTAGACATGGAAGAAACGGGTTTCTTTAGGAGTGTTTTGGAATCAACTGACTTGACAGAATCAGCTTCCTCATCTTGAGTATCGTCAATTTCAATAACTTCGAGCGGAGTTGGTCTTTTAGCATTGGTGTTCATGTCAGGCTTGGGGGACGCGTCTGACCCATTTTCCATTTTCCGGTTTTCATATCTTCTCAGAGCAGACTGATTAGATGTATCATGATCCGATTCTATCGCTCTCATTTCCACCATAAAAGGAAATACAGAGTCCGTGATGTTTGTAAGTTTGTTCTTTGTAGATATTCAGACCGTGATGAAACGGGCGGCCGTGAAGTATCAAAAAACGCGACAAACGGCTGGTCCCTGGAGCGGACGACGCGGGGCATGTTAGGTGGGGACAACTGTGGCCAGCACGGCTGTAGGCGGACGCATTATCTGGTTTGTGGTAGCTTTGTAGTCTCTTTACTTTCTAAAATACTAGTCTGTCAGGGGTTATCTTTAAAATATTATATCACCGATTACTGATAGGCTTCTCTATTTTTTGTCTTGTTTTTTGCGCCTAGATGAGATGGCTCATCGGTGGCCCCAAGATTCTTTAAAGGACGCGATTGAGTTTAGTTATTTTGGAGAACAAAGAAGCATTTGTTTAATTGAAGTATCAAGTATTTTGCAGATGCTATACTTCTTTTAAAAGAAAGAAAGGAAAAAAAAAAAAAAAAAAAAACGATTTACTAAGTTAAATCGTCCAACTATGATGTGGTTTTGGGGAAGGCAGGAGACATGTTGAACATATCTAAGACGAGACTGGGGATTTACAAAAAAGAAAATGCACAGAACTAAAGAGTTCACACTTGGGACCCGCAAATTGTATACTAAATTAAAATCCTAATTTTGACATGCTCTTCACGTACTTCAAAACAGACCAAGTCATCTCATGTGTAGTTAGAAATGGTTGCGTTGAACTGAAAGATTAAAAGCAAAGTGCTCTAGAGAGTAATCCACATAGGAATTCATTCCAAGGGGGAATAAGCCAGCACATAATCTCATTAAATTGAACAGAAAAGAAGACCCCATTTGGTTGTTGGACCCTTTGGCTTTTCCAAAAACTTGTTATACTCCCATGTGTGTGTTTTTGTTGGGCCCTTACAAATTTGATTCAGTATCGACACGGGGAGAGAAATCAACCGTACCTGAGACTCAGGGCGAAAAATTAAATCAGCCCTACCGCTTCAGTTTTATTGAGAGCGCGCCGCGCACTTTCAATTTTTTGTTTCATTGGAGCCATTGCGCGGCTCTATCCGGTCTGCCCTGGTGCCGGATAACCATCATACGCCCAGTGTACCCGGTGGCCCCAGTGTGCGATGTTTCAGATACATGTTCTTGGAGCAGCCAAACCCAAAAAACAGTACAAAAGTTCTGTTGGTTTACTGTATGTTTTGTTAAAAGAAAATGAAGGAATGTATTAACGGAACTTCGAATACTTCCGTTCCGAAGATGCAAGTCATTGAATACCGAGGTTGTGACATTCAAAATATCTAAAAAAAGAAAATCGTATGCATAGTTAGAAATCGGCAATTTTCTTTTGCCGAGTACCGAACCCTGAATGGCTTCAGCCGTATCCTGCAGGATGTCCTTTGGAATAGACAACTTACAAAGATTGAATTTTTCAAATTTCTTTGCAATGACAAGATTGAACTTGCCCACTTTCTAGAGATCTAAATAGAGAATTATCAAATCTCATTTTTAACTTTATGTCATTTCAAGCTTTGGAAAAGAAAAGTTTTGAGTTTTTTGGTTGGCTTGGTTCGCTGATTAATCATCGGCGCAGACTTTCAGATCTCGGCAAGATGAGGCAGTTTGGAGCCGAGGTCTAATGCGCCGTGCGCCGTGCGAGACACATGGTGTTTTCAGTATTTTTTTTTTTTGGGTATGCATCTCATGCAGGAGCAGAGTGATTTTTGCCAGATTCCGTGCCAGAAGCGAGAATCAGGATGCTTGAAGGTTAAAAATACAATTTAATTTCAACTTAAGAACACAAGTAGTCACTTTATAATATAGTCAGTATTAATTTGAAACCTTTGGGAGGTTTAAATTTATTTGTAATTCATTACCAGTGTTGGTAGTACTTTCGTGTGGATTTCATCTTACGTATGCCCCCACGCTCGGGTCATTTCGGCAGAAAAATTCCGAACATTCCGCGGTCCCTCGCATCACTGATTGTACCGAACGCTTGGGCGTGAAGGCGCGGGGGCATTTCCATTTGCAGATTAATCCCCGAGGGTTTAAGTTATAAATGTTTGGGATCCCCAGGTTTCTTAAACCGATTGCTCTTTCAATTCACAGAGCTTTAGGTCAGCATAGAATCCTACAGAATTTCTTTGGAACCAGAAACTCAAACTTGCCTGATAAAAATAAATAAGAAAGCACTATCGATAACTCATTTCCACTTGGCAGTTACTAGCACATTGGTCTTACTGGTCTATTTTTTTTTTTCTTCAAAGATGACTGCAACTTCAGAGCACTCAAGCACAACTGAACACCACTCAAAGCACGAACCCGAATCTACTTTGAACGAGGATAATGACTATGCTATTCACACATTCACTGGCGATATACAGGGCGAAAACATTGCTGTCAATGACGATTTGGAACGCCAATCCCTCACAGCAGAATCTGTGACAAGAACAATCAGCCGCAAACTTTCAAGCATGAACGAGCTATACGAGGAAGCGGCCAATTCCAAAGAACCATTGCCAAAAATGGGTGCAAATAAGCCTTACCCTGCTGCTCTTCCAGATAGGGAGCCATATCTAGTTGCATACGATGGTCCAAATGACCCAGAATTTCCACACAATTGGCCCCTTATAACCAAGCTTCGTATTTGCTTTAACGTGGCTTTGAGTGCATTGTCCATTACTTTGGGTTCTGCTATGTTTTCCCTAGGGTCTTTCCAAATCATGAAGGAGTTTCATGTTGGCTCTGTCGTAGCGACCCTAGGAACTTCCCTTTTCGTGTTCGGGTTTGCATCGGGTCCTATCATTTGGGGCCCTCTTTCGGAGTTGTACGGTAGAAAGACCGTTCTTGCACCATCCATCTTCGGTTTCACTTGTTTCTCTTTCGCTACTGCCACTGCCAAAGACATTCAAACAATCATGATTTGCAGGTTTTTCGCCGGCTTTATTGGTGCTGCTCCTTTGGTAGTAGCGCCTGCTTCAATGTCTGATATTTTCTCAGCCCGTGCGCGTGGTAAGGCCATGTCTATTTTCGCTATGGTCGTGTTTGGAGGTCCAATGCTTGCTCCGATTATCAGTGGATTCACCGTGAAGAACCCCCACATGGGCTGGAGGTGGACGTCGTATTTGACAGGAATCATTGGTGGTTTCTCCACTTTGATCATTGTTTGTCTCCTTAAGGAAACTCATCATGGAATTATTTTGTCTGAAAAGGCTGAAACTTTGAGAAGGAGAACCGGTAACTGGGGAATTGGTGCCCCTCACGAGGAGGTCAAGCTTTCCATTAAAGAAATTGTCGAGAAGAATCTTACCCGTCCAATTCAGATGTTGTTCACGGAGCCAATCTTGTTTTTGGTTTCCCTTCATAATGCCTTTATCTATGGACTTTTGTATTTGTTCTTGACTGCTGTTCCATTAATCTTCCAAGGTGAATACCGTATCGAAATGGGTGTCGCAGAGTTGCCTTATCTTTCTATGCTTATTGGTGTGTTTATGGGAGGAACTATTGGAATTTTGATGGAGAAAAGATTCGTTAAAAAATTGGAGGCAAATGGTGGCAAGCCCGTTCCAGAAGAAAGATTACCACCCATGATGATCGGTGCTATTTCCTTTACCGTAGGGTTGTTTTGGCTTGGATGGGCTGGAAGTTACCCCAAGAAGGTCCACTGGATTGTACCAACTATCGGAGCTGCACCAATCGGCATGGGTCTTATTCTTTTATTCTTGCCTTCATTGAACTACATCATTGACTGCTACTTGTTTTTCGCTGCATCTGCCTTGGCAGGAAACACATTTTTGAGATCCGCTTTTGGTGCTGCATTCCCTCTTTTTGCTCGCCAAATGTTTGAAGGCATGAAAATTAAGTGGGCTGCTACTTTGTTGGGCTGCTTGTCTGCTATTATGATCCCAGTCCCCTTCTTGTTCTACTTCTACGGTAAGAAGATCAGAACGAAATCTAAGTGGGCTTTTTAAAGACACTGTGTGTGAAAGTGCATCACAACCTAATCTAATACGGTGTGTATTTATCTAATAGATCTTCAAAAAAAACTTAGAATGATTAACCCCAGTAAAGCAAGTTTCTAGACCCGATTTAGTTAATTTCATGATTACTTGGGTCACTGAATTGATTGATTGCACCAGTGTGTTGCGGATATCACAGTGTGTTGCGGATATCACACTGAGTTCACTCTTTCAAAGTGAATGGCCACTTTGGAATGTGTGTAAACTCGGAAAAATTACTTTAGCTTGATAAATAATATTTCGGCTCACGATAATTTTTCGGTAGTTCAGCATTTTTGATAAATATTGGCCACGCGTCTATAAAAAAGCTGCACAACTCCCGAATTTGCCTGACGCGCCCACTCCTCAATTCACGTGACCGAGGCGCGTCCATGGCTTCATTGTCTTTCCCATCTCGAATTCCACCTTGGTAACTATTAAACACGATAGGACGCAATGGATTACGGAAATTATAATAGCTATGGTGATGGAGGGTTTAACTCTGATGCACAATACACCGACTCCAACGGAGCGGAGGGATCTCAACGTCTGCTGCAGACAAGAAACACATTGAGTCCGGTGACTATCAAGCAAATTAACGATGCGTCACAACCCGTCCCCGACGGAGAATTCGTCGTCAACAAGGTATCGTTGAACATGGTATCCTTCGTCGGAGTCGTCAGAAAAGTCGACAACCAGACCAGTGCAATCACCATCACAATTGAAGACGGCACAGGGTCCGTTGAAGTTCGGAAGTGGGTGGATGAAAAGTTGGGTACAGCAAGCGAAACTGCCGAGTTGTACCAGGCAATGGAAAACAAGTATGTTTACGTAACCGGTGCTTTGAAAGAATTTCAAAAGAAGAAGTCCGTTCAAAACGCAAGCATCCGTGAAATCACCGACCACAACGAGCTTATCTATCACATGTTCTACACAATCAGCAACCATGCTAATGCCGAAGGATTGCTCACGGGAGCCAAACCAGAATCCTCGTCGGGATTATTTGTAGGTAATACATCTGCTGCTGGTGACTCGTCTAATTTGAACAACCAAGACAAAATCATGGCAGTGATCACCGAGCATTCAGGTTCCATGCTTGAGGGTGTACCAGTGAAATGGATTAGTGACAGTTTAAATATACCCGAATTAGTAGTGAGAGAGACTTGTCAGTTGTTGTCAGAACAAGGAAAAGTTTACCAGGGGTATGATGAGGGTGCCTACTTATGTGTTTAATGATCTATTTTAAGTGTTTGATTTTTTGTTTCTATCCTCTATGCTATCTATGTTGATTCAACGCCGAAGTAAATGCTGTAGAGGTCGGCATCGTTAACGAACTCCGTAGTCTCTGACCCCTTTTTGCCCCCAGTCGTCGAGCTCACGGTCAATGCGAACGATTCGGCTTCGCGAAGCTCCTTGTCTTCAAGAACGGTTTTACTCTTCTTTGGTTTTTTGTTCGAAGCTTCGCCGCTTTCCTTCGCATTAGCCTTGAAATATTCAATTCTGCGCTTCGTACCAAGATTAACAATATTCTCCTCCACAGAATTTTCAATGGCAAACATCCACACCGTCGTTGATTTCTTCTGTCCAATTCTATGGATACGAGAAATGGCCTGAAGCTCAGTTGACGTGTTGATCAAAGGCTCGCAAAGGAATATGTGCGTGGCATTTATCAATGTCAAGCCACTTGACTGCACTTGGGAATTAAGTAAAAAGCACGTCTTAATATTGGATTTGTCTTTGAAATCCTCAACAGGATCACTAGTCTTCTTCCTGTTCGCAGTAATGTGCGAATCCTTTGCTGACACATAAGAAATATTCATCTTGTCAAAAGCAAAAGCAAGAATCACTAATAGATCTTGCCATTGACTGAATATAACTATCTGCACGTTTGGATCTTGACTTCTCAAATAAAGCACCTGTTTCACAATAAGGTCCACCTTCGAGCCATAGCTATTAACCAAATGCATTCTCTCCACTTTTTCGAGAGTCTCTTCATCGATCTGCTTGTAAATCTGATTCATTGCACCCTTTGACCCTTGACGGCGCTCATCAGTATGACTATGACCATCATCAAGATGTTGAGCTTTCAAACTGCCCTTGTGTTGCGTAAATCCATAGACTGTATTCGAATCTGTAGCAGCTTTACACATGGGACAATGTGGGGATCTCTTCAACCACTCTTCGAGACAATCTTTACAAAATTTATGTCCGCAAAAGGTCAAAGATCCCACAGTAATTGCTGATTGACAAATGATACATATTACCTCGTCGCGATCATTCTCTCCCAGGGGTTTCGCCTCTGTCCCTGGAAGAAGAGTCGACAAGTATCTGGAGCGTGTGATGCACCTCGTAAGCTTGTTCTGGGACGTTTCCAAATTGCGGTAGAGGTTTTGAAACAAAATTTCCAAATTTGCTGCGTCGGCATTGCCTTGTGAGAATTTGAAAGAGTCGTTTTGAACTGAGTCCGAAATCTGTTGCAATTGACGAAAGTACTCGACTCTTGAGTTGAAAACAATATTGAAACTCGAATTAAGTTCTTTTCTTAATAAGTTTTGACTCGTTTTTTCGTTTTCAAATATCAACTTCAATGAAGTAAGTGTGTCGAGTGATATTTCACTATCCGCCAGGCTTCTGTCATTTTTAAACTCTAATTCAAGAAGCCTGCCATCTTCTGCTAGTTCTTCCATGGATATTTCAGTGATAGGTTTGGCATCGAGTCTTGCCTCTTGTAACTGCTTGAGGAATTGTCTGTCGCTTATTCTTTGGACTTCTTGTTTAAATTCATTCTCCTGTTGTCGTTCAATCTCGGTTATTGTCGCCTTCGACTCAAGCACGGCACTTGAACGATCCATCAACATCTGGGAAATGACAAGCATCAAACATGAAGCACGCTCTTGGTCTTGCACCGATTCATCAAACTCAGCTCCATCGGCGTCTTTATCATTGCTAGACAATGGATTCGTGAGAACTGACACAAGTTGTGCCATAAAATCATTGATGACTTCAGCTTGTAGGTTGAGCTTGTATGCCAAGTCTTGAAACTTTCTCACTAACTGCTTGCACTTCATGTTGCTGACCGCCCTGCTTATGCTAGTTATATTGATTTTGGGAATTACCTTAACCAACCTCTTGGTACTTTTGGAAAAAGCCTTACGTCCATCATTAACCAAAATATCCGCCGAAAGCCTAGCTTTAGCCCCAATACGCTTTGAAGTGACATTTTCAACATCTTCGATTGAATTCTTGAGAATGCTCTTACGACAATGTTCCGCAAGTTCATAAAACTTACTCTCCAACTTCTTGTTCTTTTCCTCTGCGTCAACTCCAACACCGTCAGGGGACGGGAAATCGTGGTTTGCCTCACTTTTTGATGAACGTTCTTTGTTAAAAAATCCACAATTTTTCACTGCCTCAGTGGCCTGATTTACAGCATCGAAAGAAATCTTCAAATTGGCGATTTTTTCTTGATATTCGGAATCATAAAGCTGGAAGTGAGCAGATGCAAGCAAGAAAAAGCATTTGTGCTGGATCATTTTCCAAGACCGAAGTGTAATTTTTTCTGCAGTAATACGTTCCTTTAACTTTTTGAACTCAGCCAAATTTTCCCAAATTCTTTCATCGTCAATGACAGTATCTTCGACTTCGACCTTCATAGTAGAATTGCCCTTTGGATCTCTTTCTGTATCATCCTGTTCTTCGCTATCTGGGAAATCGGCATTGTTGTCGTGGGGAAGAGCGTCTTTTTTAATTAAAAGTGTCCTGAGTCTTTTGAACTTCGCTTTTGAAATTTCAGTTTTGCTTGAAGCATGGTCCATTAAGTCCTGAAGTTCAACAAGAAGCATATTGAGAATTTCAATTACTTTCTCGGGATAGAAAACATATTCAAGCGCCAGACAAAGCTCAAGAACACGATTAACAAAAGACTTTTCGGATTCACTCACCTCGTCTTCCACACTTTCGATCATGTCCACAAGCACATTTCCTAGAGTTTTGAGCTCTTTCACTCCACTGACTAAAATCTTTGTTTTGTTCTTGCCTTTAATAGTCTGAGGTTTTGGGAGTCGTCCGACTTGAAGATTGCCACAAATTTGGCGAAGCCTAAGTAGCCAGGTCCTCAAGTGTGAATAGCTCGAACTTTCAAGCGCTAGCTTCATTTCGATCGCAGCCCTTATATCATTGATGCCAATATATGCGAGGGTAGACTCCAAGATTTCTTTGTATTTGTCCTGTTCGACGTCCGTAAAAGGTAATGTGAGGAGAACCCTCTGCTGGGGTGGTAATTTAATGTCGTCATACACCATGTTCTTTGTATGGCGTATAGCAAGCGACAGCCAAAGCTCAACAAAATTTTCATTTCCGTTTTCTGGGGAAGTCAAGAGTTTCCAGCAATACTTTTGATTATCATAGTTAAATGGCAGAAATCTAAGGAACTGTAAGACTGCTGGCAGCGTACTTGGTGTTCCAGAAACTCCCCAAGAATGAAATCTTGGTATGATCGCTGCAGTCGCAAAAGCTCTCGTCGAACCTGAGGAAACCATTTGCACTTCATCTAAAACCACCCGCCACCATTGGCAAGACATGAGGGGAGATTCGTAATACTCAGTGTGAGAAATACTTCTGGGGTCTCTCCGAGCAATTTTTTTGGCAAGTTCAGTGATCACCGTCCTCTCGAACTTCTTCTGACTTAAAAGGATCTCATCTTGGTTACTGAATTCTGGTATTTGGAAATCCGCCTTAAAAGATTCGACTTCCGGAGTAACAGAACCAACCGGTTTCTTTTTTGGTCTCTCGTTTCCTAATTCTTCGTCCACTTCATCTTTTGTGCGCTTTTGCCCTCCGCGGGTCGGTTTGTGCCTCGAAGAGTAGTTCGCGTAGTCGGTTTCTTTTGCCAAGGTCGCATAGTTCAAGAGCACAACATCGTAGCTTTGTAAAAACTCCGCAATATATTGCGGAATATTACTGAGCTCTGGGTATTTCCCTAGACCTTTGTAGATAGTAACCAGAAGAGAGGGACAGATTTGGCAGATCTCCGTGTACCACTGTCGAATAATGGATTCAGGGGCCGCGATAAGCGTGGTCTTGGCTTTCTTCACGAGCTTGAAGTCGCCTCCGTCCTGGAATTGAAGAGAAATAGATGACCCGACTTCATTGGAAGGACGAGCATTAAGCTGTATCAAAGTTGTGATCTCAACAGTTTTACCGAGTCCCATCTCTTCAGATAAAAGTCCACATCCTGGAAGCAGATCCTTATTACTCTCCTTGTAATAAGTTTGTAGAAATGAAACAACTTGGCGCTCCAGCATTATGTTTCCTGTGAATTGGTTATACCAGCAAAACTGGCCATAGTAGCGAACACGTTTCCAGCCAAAACAAAGTTTAGAGAAGACATGGGAAATCTCTTGGGCAAGCCAGTCAAGATCGACTCGGGGGAAATTAACTAAAGCGTGGTAAAGCTCGGGGCTCACTAGCGGAGAGTACAGGCATTTCTGAGTCTGTTCGTCATAAACTACACTTTCTTTAGACAAGAGCCATTTCACACTTTTCTGTTGGAAGGGGAGAAGTGTAGTTTGGAGGCTTGGGTGCTTGAAAGATTGCGATACTAAAGGCATACGACCAGTATTTTCGGTGATGATTTTGTAAAACAAATGGTTGTCTTGTGGCAAAGACTCGAAGCCCGAATAGAAATTTCCACCTCCCATGGGGTACTTCTCTAGTTTGGGTCTCAAAACGGAGTCTAAAGCCTGAGTGATATCTGACGAGAAATATCTGTAGAACAGGGTAACGATATCAAGCTTGTACGAAATACCCACAACCACTTTCTTTGACGCCGGAAGGAGATCGATTTCCAACATAATTTTCGAAACAACAAAGTGGGGTTTACACTTTTTCAACCGCGAGGCGATGAAGTTAATTTCAGTAGAGATCTCTGCTTCGTCATCCGGATCTAAAACGTGCATAGAAAATAAAATGCCTTTCTTGATTTGACCCTTTGGCTTCTTCATAATTGTCAACAGGGGTTCTCCGGCACCCATAGGCTTAAATTCAAAAGAATCAATTACAACTCTAAACTTCGAAGACTCTTTCGTGACTCCACCACCCACAAAGTGTGCAAGCAGGCGTGGTTTGAGGGGGACAGGGGACTCCATCTCTGATACCCATTTCCGGTTAAGTATTGTGAAAAGATTCGAGGCACCGGAATCCGACGCGGTTTTTCCATTGGATATTTTGGGGCTGATATTTTCTTTCTCTTCCATATGAGAAATAGCGTTGGCGTATTCGAGGATGGAATCAAGATCAAACTCTACCAAGAAGGATGCCAACTCGGTGTTGGTACTAGCAGTATGGATCGCCCTTGGGCCTTTCTTAGTCAAAGACATAACGAGTTAGTTAATTTTCGAGTGGGAGAAAAAAAATCAGAATAGAACAACAACTAGAGCCGAACAGTGCTCTTATTTGTTTTGAATCAAACCCGTGTAGCTCCATTTCAGTCACGCGTGTAAGCTTATCTTTGGGTCAACATGCAGTCCACCTGCAGCGGTGGTGTTTTGTCGACAAATATTAAAATTGGAAAAGATTGGAAAAAAGCTTCGGCAGGGTATTAGGTAAACACAATCAAACTTGTCATTAAATCGTTATATAATCTATTCCATATTCTAATGCTCTAAAATGCATAATGTTACGCTTTTGGGTTATCTAACCCTCTGCGAAGTTCATCAGCGGACCGATAACGGATTGGTCTATCAATCAGAACGCCACGTTTTCTCTTCGAAATATTGCGACAAACTCGCGTTTTCAAATCCAATGTTTATATCGAATTTTGTGCAAGTAAACTGAGGACTTCCTAATAGAAATCATCACACAGCCAATGGCTTTTGCTTTCTACGCCCGAGTATTGACGCACCACCTAAATCCAACGCGAAACCGTTAGAGTTGTTCATGTCTCGCGGTATTGTGGCACGCGGCGCAAAATCCTCCATTTCCTCGTCCTCTTCAAGCACCCGAGAACAATCATGGAGGCCGTGTTTCTTCAAAGCCGCCTCCTCCCCTTGTCGGTGGACTGCTGCTGAAATGTCAAACGCATCACGAAGAGCCAGAGCCGCTGGAGAGTATAGCTCTGTGTTTCTGAATCTCGAGAGATGCTCAATCGTAGGATTCTTGAAGGTTTGAGTAGGATATTGTTGTGGGTTTTTGTACTGGTCCTGGATCTTCTTCATCCATGGATCCTCAAAAAAGTCATCGATTGTGTACCTTCTTTTTGGGTCGACAGTTAAAAGACGAGACACACAATACTTTGCTTCGTTACTAATTTCGTCCCACCAAGGAGCTAAGAAAGTATATTCTCCACGGGCGACCTTCTCAGTAAGAGACTCTATGCGCTCGTCGTAGAAAGGGGGAAATCCACACAATAAAGTGTAGAGAACACATCCAATTGCCCACATATCTACTTCCTTGGAATATCTCTCGTCACGGACAATCTCTGGTGCCGTATACCCAACAGTTCCGCAAGGAGTTTTGGTGTTATGTTCCCAAATTTGCTTTGAAAGACCGAAATCAGCAATTTTCACGACTCCCACAGTGCCGCCTCCAACACCGGGAAGAAACTCACCCTCATCTTTCTTTGATTTGGGGTCATCTGAGCGGCGGAGTTTGGAGATTGGGTTAAGTGAAGCAGTGAACGGAATAGGCTGGAATAATAAGTTCTCTGGTTTTATATCCCTATGCACTATTCCGACCTCCTCGTGCAAGTATCGTATGGCTTTCGCCACCTGGTAGATAATGTGGCGAGATAAGTCCTCACTTAAGTAAGTGTATTTGACAATGGCAGAGAAAACTTCACCGCCGACAATCAACTCTTGGACGATGTGGAAATATAAATCCGTCTCGACAAACTCGATGAACTTCACGACATTTGGGTGGTCAAGTTGTCTCATTATTATCACTTCTTTTAGGACGGCTTGTTTCTGAGCCGCATCCATTTGGTATTTCCGAAGGACTTTAATAGCAACTAAGGTACCGTTACGTTTATGGCGAGCTTTGTACACGATAGAGAAAGCCCCCTCGCCCAACTTTTCCATGAATTCATAGTTGTCTAACCTCGGGTTCCTGTTAGCAGAGCTCCGTTCACGTCTCTCCTCCTCTAGAATTCGGTTTGCCACGTCATTATAATTTCCACCAGGTACATGATTTTGGGCATTCAATCTATCGTCTGCGTGAACAGCAGTGTCGATCAAAGTCAAGTCATCCTTTCCACCCGTGTCATTCTGATACATGTGAACATCTTGATCTGGGTCTGAAAGAACTTTTTCTTTCAACTCACGGGCATTTGTGTTTGTCTGAGGAGCATTTTGGGCAGTGCTTTGCGAGTACGTAGGCAACATTTGAGTCTGTACAGCCTTAGCTTTGTAATCGTTGGCTTGTCTTCCTTGTCTAATGAACGCCTTCAAATTATCAAACATCTCTTTCTATGGAAATGGTGTTTTGCGTCGGGTTGAACTGCAAACACGGAGGGATTTTAGGGGTGCGAAGCGATGCCGGAAATGAGTGAGGCACTGCAATCCAGATAACTAGTACACGATGATTACTCCGATAAGAACAAAACAATCAAGAGATATATCAGGAAATGTTAGGGAAGTATTGCGAAAAGACTTTGAGTGCTTTCGACGGCGTTTCTTTCAGAAATATGCTTAGGTGCTAGCGAAAGTCCTTTGTATGTCGGTGTGGAGTTAGGCCCGTCGTACGTGTGCCAAGATAATCGATGGGTATGGGATTAAGAGTTTTATTTTTTCAGTCGTGAATAATTTAGAAGCAGATGGAAACGTAAGTGTTTTGCTTTTTGTTTGGAAGAGAAAGTAAGAAGTAACCGAACTCGATTCTTTTCTTGTTTTATAAGAAGCAGCAAACAAAATAAGCGAAGATATGCAAAACAAAAATTTAAAAAATAAGCTAATTGTTGACGCTACAGCTAAGACACTTTTGAGCAAAACTGGGGCGCTCTGCATATTCAGCAACAATACGTAAGCGCGCCTGAGTGCTTGTAAAGCAACGAAGCTGAAAAAGCGCCTTGTTCATTGGGAGCCCATCGCAACAGTAAAGATCAAATACAGATTATACTTTAGGAGTCTCGAGTCCACATCGGAAAAACAAGCTGCCGGGATTCCGAGGCTCCTTGAAAAACATGATCGCATTAACAGTACCCTTTAGGACAAATCCTAGAAAAGTCCATGTAGACCTGAAAGACTGGGATTTCGGGGAGAATGTACCGGGCGCTCGGTCCGGCTGGTCGTGTACCGACGCCCGGTGACGACATACGGTACCGCCAAAATGTGTCGTTTGGGCGTGGAGGAAGCGCACTCTAGAGAAAATAGCCAGTATTGCTCGCGTATTTTGGAACGCCGCGGAATACAACAACGGAGAAAAGTCTAATTAACCCCACAAACAAAGACAAGTACTGGATGCTTCTTTGATAGCTGCTATTTAATGGAATAAGTAAAGATAAAAGATAGAAGGAACGAAAGAGATAATTATTAAACATGTTCAATAATTCGTAATGCAACACCTGTCAGTGGTTGTGGACCCAAAGCATTCCCTGCGAATTGGGACCCCTGTTCGTACCATCGCTAACTTTGGCCAAAAGTGCGGCCAAAAAAAAATTAACATCAGCGCAACGGAGAAGGTTTTGTGAGACGGCTCTAGGAATGTCAGTCTGAACCAAATCTGTTATCATAATTACAAAAGCCAATTTGTGTAAAGATTATAAATCAACTTTTAAAGGCTTTCTTGTTCCTTTAGTTTTATAATCGATAGGGGAGATTTAAGAAAAGGACGGAAAAGAACGGAAAAGCAAGCAAGCAAGCAAGCTTATTCTCCGATCTATCCGATACGCAGCATCTTGTCTCGTCGCACCCGCAGCTACGGAACTCCGTAAACTTGACATGAGAATCATTTTGCGAGATTGCCTCAAGCTAAATGTGGGGCGGGTTTATGTGAATTCGCCTCCGAATTTTGCAAAATGGTGAATAATCTTGGTTAATTTGTGAATACATAGTAAGTTGCTTCTTTGCGTTGATTGGTGATGCTTTTTATCACGGCCAATCGGTGCTCTATGTTATTTACGCTGACCAAATATTAGACATCCATTCGAAACAAGCATGAAACATCCTATTGCGTATTTAGGTTTTCTTAGTTAATTAGATTTCAAAATATATTGGTTTTAATATCATAAATTTGTGATTTGTATTATGATTTCAGAGGATGCACATTACTCGGAGTTTTCAGCAAAACACTTTCTACAATCTTTCGATTACGCAATACTTTCGCTCAATTTGGAACTTACTAACAAAAAGTAATGTTTATTTCCGGTATCATTTTTATTGAAACTATATCTTGTTATTAATATTCTTTTTTTTTTTTTTTCTTTCAATGATTTCTTCCGTTTTGGGTTAATTTTTTTTGCATCCACTTGCCGTCGCAGTTCACTGAAAATTTTCTGAGCGAGAATTTTTTGGCTAATGTACGCATGTAATTAGTCTGCTTGAAGTAGAACAACAGAAACTATTAATTCTTTTTAACCCCAAAGGCTTTTCTCTGTGTTATGTGAAATATTTTCCTTTCTTAACGAGATTCGTGTCGATTTTTTTTTCTTTTAACAGCAGCAAAAACAAAAAAGAGGGGTTCCAGCAAACTGAACCAACTCTTTCCTGATCTAACGATTTTCTAACGTTTTAGGCTATTGAGGGCCTAGTGCCCCCAGCCGGCAAACACAACAAAGAAACAGGACTAAAAAAAAAAAAAAAAAAAAATTGCGCAAAAGCCCGATAGTAGGATACCTCTCCATTTGCCAACAGCAACTCCGGATTTATCTGTGGACTTTCCTCTTCATTTGGCTAGATCTGCTTCTCACGCAATACGCTCGCAACTTGACTTATTCACGTGATCATAGCAATTCTCCACACGCGGTACTGTAATATCCGCGGCAAACACCCCCACTATCGCTCGTAACTCCGAGGCGAGTATCCCCAAAGACAACAATCCGCCTCAACTTAACATGTCCATTCCTGCCATAATTTTCACCGACTGGGACGGAACTGTCACTCTACAAGACTCCAATGATTACCTAACTGAAAACCTTGGCTTTGGTCGTCCTCGTCGTCTAGAAATCAACGACGAGATTCTTAACGAAACTAAATCATTCAAGGACGGCTTTTCCGAGATGTTGAGCTCGATTCCCACACCTTTCCCGGAATGTATTGAGTACTTATTGACTCATATTCAGCTTGACCCTGGCTTTAAAGAGTTCTACACTTGGTGCGACAGCAAGGGTATTCCAGTGATTGTAGTTAGCAGCGGAATGACACCTATCATCCATGCGTTGCTCGAAGGCTTGGTCGGTGCAGAAGCTGTGAAGAAGATCGAAATCATATCCAATGATGTTGAGATCGATGAATCTAGCGGTAAGTGGAACATTGTCTACCGGGACCCAGATACTGGCTTCGGCCATGACAAGAGTAAGTCCATTAGAGAATACTTACGCACACATGGATATAACGCAGAAAACATGCCCCCACTTTTCTATTGTGGAGACGGCGTTTCTGATTTGTCGGCAGCGAAGGAGACAAACTTGTTATTCGCCAAGCATGGCAAGGACTTGATCACCTACTGTAAAAGAGAAGGTATTCCTTACACGGAATTCAACGACTTCGCAGACATTTTCTCCAAGGTGAAAAGCATTGTCGATGGAGAAAAGAAGTATGAGGACTATATTGAAAATTAGAGGCAAAATTGAAGTTTGAATATACGCTCTGTGTGGACCCTTAGCACTTTTCAGTCTGACCAATGTGTTTTTTTTTTTTTTGTTTTGCCTTCATTTTTTTGAACTGAAACAAGTGAATTAGAAGATTAACTTTGTAAAATGCTATATTTGATAAAACCATGTCGAAGATCCGTCTCCGGTATCAAAAAAAAAAAAAAAATAGAGAAATAATAATAATTATAAGATTGATGTGCACAATTTCGTCCGCCAGGGACTTTTGCTAAGTGAGGCCTTACTCAAAAATCTTAGGGTCGCACTTTCCGAGTTTCAACCGTTCTTTGCGTTTTTGCTTGCTTCCCACAGAATGAATGAGCTTCTCGTGTCTCAGCAAGCTATCCAGGCGGTAGAATGCTCTTGAACAGTTTTTCTTCTTGCAAACGTAAACATGACTCAAGAAGTTTTCAGTGAGAGCGTTTTTTCCTCCAGGGGAATTTGAACTTTTCCTAAGTTTCTTGTTGTTGTAGTCTTTCAAATGATGGTTACAAATGTGTCGGCGAAGAAGCCAGCGGTACCTAAACCCTAATGCCGAAAAGGCGCAGCTCAGATCAGGACAAAAGTTATCGTGAACGACTTTCTCCGAGTCAAGATGAGCGACATATTTTTCAACGTCGTCAAAGGTTTGATCACAGTGGGTGCAAATCATATCACCCGAAAGCTTGGGGTCCAGTCTGTACTTTTCCGTGTGTTTCTTCCACCTTTCCACTGCAGATAAACAAGGGATAGGAACTCTGAGAGAGGCATTCAGCTCTGGTCCATTGTTGATTGAAGGTCTACTCACACCATCGTTCACTGGCCATGGACGGAGGATGAAATTTTCTGCGGGTGGTGTGTCCTGACCCTCGCCAATTTTCTTTGTTGGATTTGCTAACAGCTTTTGGGCCAACCGGTTTGCGGCAGTCACGTCAAGAGACGGGCGAAAGACTCTATGGTTGGCATTTAACGCGTTTCTCAATCCCACTGGCATGTTGCTCCCTTTATCTTTAGTATAGTCTTGCGTATTCTCGGGATTTTTAGGTTCCGGGACGAGTCTTTGTGAAGCCAGGTTCCCAGAAAATACGCCGTCAACCATCTCTGTTAAATCCATCTGGTTTGAAGTATCTTGCTCGTGGTCACAAAGTTTCCATCCATGATATTGATCGTGACGGCCATGACCCAAGCTATGAAAACCATCTTGAATAAGCCCATTATCGTTGGCATGAACAAAATTTAGCCTGCAAGCGCCACCAGAGAAATGTTCGGGGCTAAAATGAATGTTATGCAAATGTTCCAAGCTTGATTCTGATTCATATTTCACCAAGTTGGGGTTTTCTTCGCTCTCAGACCAGCTAGAGAGCTCTGAAGGAGCGCTGCTCAACACTTGCAATTCCAAATCATCAAGCTTGGGTTCTGCTTTAATCTCGGGGGTGAAAGGTTCCATTCTAGTGAGGTGCTCATTAATGAGAGGCGACAATAGCATTTGCTTATCCTCACTTAAGTTGTAAATTCTTGAAAGTGCCGAATCGCTATCGTTCTCATACACAACGTGGTTATCATACCCAGAATTCCCGGGGCCCTCCCACTGTTGATTATATTGAATATATTCTGGTCTGAAAAAGCCACTTGATGCTCCCGCTGGAGACTCCATGTAAGGCAGTCTCAATTTTTGAGAGAACATATTTCAAAAATAGCAAGCACAAAACTTACGGCCTCAAAATGGTAGTATCTGCGAGAGGCAGAAAGAAATCTTGTTAAGGATATTCAAATGCGCAACAGAAAATAAAATTCCCAGGAGTCTGCGGAATGTAATGGCAGTCTTAAAAAATGGGCTAGAATAAGAGAAGGTACGACATATCCGAGGTATTTATTCTCGTCTTCTTTATAAGGATGAATCAGGCATGCCAATGTATCAGACCTGCGCAACCATGCAGGCTGCAGATCTGGTAGAATCATATGATACAAGGTGAAGAGAAAATTTCATGTGTGGGTCTTTTTTTTTTCTTTTTCTTTTACGATAGATCCCGCCCCAAGGGGGGTCACTCGCCCCACGAACGTGAGGGGAAAAGGAGCCCAAGTGTCAAACTTGTGAGATATCTATGAAGAAAGATCTCTATAAGGCCATATTGGGTCCGTCTTTAATGCCGAATCTCGTGCTCACTACATGCTTATCCTCGCAGTACAATTTCTTAGCTGGTCTCGTGGTGACCAAACCTTTGCGTGTAATACTGCGAGGAAAATGTTATGGTAAAAAAAAAAGCCTCTATGCAAGGCGTGCATATTAGTGATGACTCGCAGAAAAGAAATAAAACCACCTTCAAGGTGAAGGTACGCCATATCACTAGGGGTGTTGCTGCCCCGAATTCACTGCCCAGATCCGTTTTTCCGGGAGAAGTCTACGGTTGAACAATTCAATCACTTGTTAAGTAATCCTACTGGACCTTTTGTGTTGAAGTAAAAGAATTATTGACTAAACAGTAATGAATGTGCACATGATATGATTCTTATTTTTATTTTATTTTTTCCGTTTTTTCCGGTGTTTTTCCAAGCCCTCGTTCAGAGATCTAGGAACCGTTTGGCTAGTTTAATGGAGAAGCCGTAACCTCGGTCCAGAACTCGTTGATGTCCCAGAAGAACTGGGCTTAGTACTTAATTTTGATAACCTAATTTTGCTTAGCATCAGAAGTGTAATCTTCAAAAGTCAAATCCCTGCGTCAACTTCGTAATCGTTCATCGATGTACCCGGACTTCTCCAAATGGATTGATACTCCCGATTTTTTTTTTCACTTTGAGGGTAAAAAGGGATTATTGTTTTTTTCAGAATAGACTCGTTTTCACGCGTTCCTTATTTCTTGTTTATCGTGGAGCATTTTAGAAGCTTTCAAGATAGGTAACAATCCCGTGGTTCCAAATCTGTGTGTTTGCGAGATAACCGCCGGAAAACGCCATCCTCCACATGGTACATGCCTGCACATCTTCAAATTTGCATGCACCTTCTGGTGAGAATAAGGTTGGGTGACCATGAGATAATAGCGAGGGGTGGGTAGTGGCGCGCCCACCAGAACTTAAACTCCTCATGATAGACCACAAAATTGTAAAACATGAGTGGGTCATTTATAATATTGATAGTGTAATTATCATAAAATATTACTTCCTTGTCTGAACGCCTGAAACCTAGTTTTTAAAACAAAAAAAAAAGACCATTAGTTAGCTCGCGAATTTTTTCACATTGTGACCATCGGTGCTAATTCGGTACATAGTTGCTTAGAAATGGCCGCGCCCGGCCCAAATTGCATCTCCCGCCTATTGTCGATGGTCTTTTGCTGGAACTTTTACCTTCCCGTGAATGGCACTGAGCCTACATATGTTATTTCTGGGGCGGCCAAATCTTTCAATTCACGAAAAAGCGCCTAATCCTTCCGATACAACTCGCCTTTTTGCCTCCGTGGTTAAATTCCCTTAATTCAAACACATCCTGATCACATGAATTTCTATCTTCATTTCCCCAAGTCAAAGAAAAGCCCCTTTTTCTGATAGTGATTGCCCCAAGAATTTAAATTAACCCCTCTACAAAGCCTCTAGTGAATTGTCAAGAGGCTCGCCTTGGATGGAATTTCTTTTTTTTTTTTTGTTTTTTTTTCCCCCTTTTGCTGGCTTTAGAAATTGTTTGCGCGAGTGCTCAGATTTCTGTGGCAGTTATACAAGACCACAATCCATGCACACCGGATACATATTCTCAAACAATACAGTGGATCTTTTTCTTCTTCTATATTTTCTAGATTCTTAATTTTTCAGGTTGACTCATGAAAAGGGGTTTCCTCCTTTATAAAACAGGCAACAGTGCATCTTCCCAAGAGCAGTTACATAATTGGTGTTCCAGGTTGTGGATAAACGGTGAGAATCCTGTGCCTTCATTAGGATTTAAAAATATAGGAGGGGCACTTTTCACAAGTTATTCTGCCAAGATATACGGTACTTCACATGACTTCCCCACTTCAAACACAATGACAAATCATGAATCATGGTATCTTCTCCGATGTATGGGGTTGAACGATTCAGAAATGGACAAGAAGTGAAATAACAGCCACAACTCAAAACTTTTAACTGAGTCGAAGATGCAACTATGGGTTATGGAAGGTAACGATAAACTTATTGGGGATAACATCTCCTAACTCGGCTATGGGGAGTCTTACCAACCTTTCAATAGTGGCTTTGAAATGGGCCCCTGCTTTCCAACAAAAATAGACAACAGAACTCTATTGCTCTTGAAGATCTTTTAATAATTGAGCGCTCTGAAACCACTGTGACAAATACATTTCCTTATTGACGACGTGTCGCTATGCAAAGAACACGCATTGTTGAGAGATGTTCAGCTTCCTATTCTGGGATACAATAGCTAGTTCTCAAGGAAATAGGCATCTTCTAGCACAATTTATTGAAGCAACTCTTGATCCTTATTTTTTTTCATCACCTAACATGCCGCAATACGGCCAACAAGGCGACCCGTTCGGCGATTTACTTTAACTTCTTGTAAGCATTACTTGCAGGAACGGAATTCTCAGTTCTTGGTTATGAGACGCATAAAGTCACGTGTAATTCCGAAAATGGCAAGAAAAAAAATTGAGTTATTTTCCTGGGCTTCAAATCATGCAGCCCTCGCTCGGGTGCATATTCTTTCATATCGGAATAATGCATATAACTGATGACACCATGTGCAGTGGGGTGTGAAGTCGGCCAATTTGACTATTGATGAAGAAATTTTTATGCCCGTCGTTGGACAATTGAATTTCAAAACTCTCAAGAAACCTCTTTTCATCCCTTCACTTAATTGAAATGTCCCAAATCTCTCATGGTGTGCTTTAAAAAAAAGTCCATGATTCCCTTAGATAAGGTTTCCAAGATCTAGCGAAAGATCGGGGTTCAGAAAATTTGATAGATGCATATTCCCAAACTTTTCAAGGGAAATTTACACAAGGGGAATCCTTTTTTGAGTTTCTAATTTTCTAGAATTATTCTCTCCTCAAATTTTCTGATAAAGGGGACCTTTCCGGGTGGATTCAAACGTTTCGTCGACATGATGCTTGCTCGTGCTCTAACGAAGATCAAAAACTCAGAATGGTATACTCAAATGGTAAGTACCGTGTTTAAGAATTGTTGTTGCTACTAAGAACCAATACCATTGATACCAACATAGGTTTTACAGTATAAGGTTCTTCTTTGGCCCATTGAAGCTCTAAGTTCGAAGTGAAAGAGAACTAATGTCTAGAAATTTACTCAGATATTATTATTGTTGTCAGTGAAACATTCCCACAGATATTCATCTTTTTGTTCCTTGTCTCGAAATGCTATTTGGATGCTACATTTCGTTTTCACTTTTTTTTAAAAAAGAAAAAAGAAGAAGGTTTGGAGATTTTGTTGGGTCAAGTC
This sequence comes from Metschnikowia vanudenii, assembly GCA_030583145.1. Lineage (NCBI taxonomy): Eukaryota > Fungi > Ascomycota > Pichiomycetes > Serinales > Metschnikowiaceae > Metschnikowia > Metschnikowia vanudenii. Next base: position 186,914 of record JAJMHT010000001.1, on the reverse strand, counting down.
TCAGAATCGTATATTCTTTCAACTTATTGGGAACCGGCCTTAGCTCAATCGTTATTAATGTGTTCACGATTGCTCCTAATGCTTGCTTGAGTGAAAATCTGAAGCGCAAGCGTCTTCGTCTTGAATTCAATCACACACAAGTTGAAGCAAACACAGATAAGAACACTTGCATGAATGTGTTTTTGTTCCATGACTCAACTAAAGAAAGAAAATGTGTTATAATTTTGTACAGCCGAGCTCAAAAGTACCTCAGATATCTACTTAAAGTCTCTCTTTTTATTCTATCATCGTAAGTATGGAATATTTTAGCTAGCGAAGTTTTTTTTTAAAAAAAACTCACTTGGTAAATGGTGGAAAGAGAACCAGAAAAACATTACAAAATTAAGCAAGCTAACAGCTAAAATGTTGTTCATCATTCACATAAGCCTCTTTTCTGGTTTAGAAAAGCATTAAACGAAACTTCCAGTGATCTCAGAGATACGACAAATTTTCCCAGTTGTGATAAGAATCATGGCACTATAGTTGTTCAAGGCATATTTTGAGTAACAGATGTGGTATAGGCTACAAGATCAAGGTCAGGTGAAACACATACTCGGGTACCTTTTGATGAACTACTGTCTGGGTCAGAGCCATCTGTACCGACCTGTCGCACTAGTCCTTCGGTATTGGTCAACCCCATTCATCAATTGAGCTACTCTATTGTTCTAATTGTTATTGCTCAAGAACAATGACCACCACAATTTTCAGGGATTTTAATCCTCTGGGTAACCTGCTAGGCTTCGGTCTTTCACATCTGACCCTCTTTGAATAACCAATCTCTAAAATACCTTGAGGGATCTGAACTAGTGATTGATTCCTCTTCTTTTGCACATCTAAGAGACTTAACTCAATCCAGCTCTAAAGTATTCCAAGCAGTTACTTTATTCCATTCATACACTAATGTCTGGACAGCTAGTCCCTCCTAAATTAGACTGTTCCCTTATCCAGACTCCTCTAACGCATTAACTATCAGACTAGGATGCTACTGAAAATATTTTCCCTCCTCGGGTGAGAACCCTACAGGATGTTCACAGAGTACATTACGGTCCCACTAGGTTAATACGTTGCCTAAAGACTTACTAGGTTAATCAGAATATAAATAATGGCTTGAGTTCTCTATTCCGGAAAGAACTAGTCATGGAGGTTGTAAAAAACATTACGTTGCCTCAGTTTAAGCTTTACCCGAGTGATTACTCGGTAAGTGCTAGTGTGCAAATGGCCCTTCCACACCAATACTACTTCACTACTTTAGCTCACTCATACCTAATTATTTCGGTGAAATTCCACAAAAGGGGGTAATCAACACCAAGTTATCCCAAGGGTGGCATGGGCTCTTCCTTACCCCTCATATCCAAGCTTTTTAAGCTTTTGATCATTTTTTTGCTAGGTGGTGAAAATGTATTTGAATTACAATCTGTCTTCACTGTCCAACTAAAGAAGTGTCCATCCTTTAATCCTCAAACTGGGAAATGGGAAAAACTTCAGGCAAAATTTCGAAATCAAGATCTCCTTTCAAAAATTCAACTTCTTTCACAGACAGAAAGCTATGACATTGGGGCTTATTGTTGAATTTTTTCTTGAGCAATAAACCTTATGGGTTCGGACTCACTCACCCAAAATTATATAATAAACGAAAGACAACCATTCCTCTTAACCTGTTGATCTGTTCAATTAGACATGTTTGAAGAATACAGTCGTTATAATGAAGGCCCTAATTTTCGCGATCTAAAGTTCTCTGTGCAAAAATTCTTTTCCAAAAACGAAGAATGTACTACTTGCAACTCCTAAATTTAATGCTTGCTAATCATATTCTGCAAAATTACATTGAACGCGTTGTTGGAACTTTCCTCGCATGGCTACCCAGAATCTTTTTTTTTTTCTTTTTTTTTTTTTGGAGAATCAAAACTTATTTTTAAAAGGAACCTTTATTCAAATACCTTATAGCTTTATCTATCTTGTACATAAAAAAAGGAAAAAAAAAAACAAGATTAATTGGATAAAAAGAGAACGAATTAAACCAAGTAAAACACTGCGTACTCATACTAATATTTCATTTTATTTCTACGAATATTCCCCCGTGGAAAACGACTTTTCAGTCAAAGTAGTCGATCTGAAACAAATTTTAATTTCGCCGAAGTAGAACTGACAGTAGTTGCTGCGAGCATACGTCGCGTTTCCCCACTACCTCGCGGTAATCAAGTGAGGTCACGTGCGCCATTTGAAAGCTGCCCCCAGCCCCCTGCTCATTCGGCCCTGGAGATTGCAGTGCTCAGGCTCGCTGGGGAGACAGCATTCGCAGAAAGCAATTAACGTGCAACTTCGAATTTGCATACTAGTTCACCACTTTTGAAGCAATTGAAACCACATACAAGTCTCCTACAAATCTAAGATCATTTTAATTGAAAACCTAAAGAAAGACTCTGTATTTACGAACTTCTCTTCGTCTATCAATTCAAGCAAGGTCTTCTTATTTGTTCACAAGAATCGATTTCCGTTGCAGTCAACAAAGCAGAGTATTAGGAGTCCAATCATTCAAAAGGTTTCCTGTTTGAAAAAGGCTTTTGGCAACTGACTCATTTGAAATATCAGTTGTGTCACTCAATGCAAGCACACAAAATCCTCAGGAAACTTCATTTGACAAGAAATCACGAGAGTAGCAATTCCAGTGGATCGTCCAGCAACTCGTCGAATATCACCACTACACGCATTTCAGTTAACTCCCTTGGTAACCTTGATTCGATGAACTACAATTCACAACACGTTTCCGAACCGCAATTGGAACAGCTTCAAGCCTCTGGGCAACAGTATGTGCCTTATCCAGGCCAACAAAAGCAGGATGTTTCTAACCCAGAAACTCACACGCATCAGTTCCAGGTCCAACAGCCTGCGACACAACAGCAACAGCAACAGTTGAACAATCCACAGGTGTTGAAGAAATCGGCCGATGAAGAAGCTATCATCCGTTCTCTTTTGCCTCAAAGATCAACTGTTTCCAAAGGCAAATACTCCCTCAATGATTTTCATATCATGAGAACTTTGGGAACTGGCTCTTTTGGTAGAGTTCACTTGGTGCGCTCGGTACATAACGGCCGATACTATGCTATTAAAGTATTGAAGAAACAGCAGGTTGTAAAGATGAAGCAGGTTGAGCACACCAATGACGAAAGACGAATGTTGAAATTGGTCGAACATCCATTCTTGATCAGAATGTGGGGCACATTCCAGGACTCTAAGAATTTGTTCATGGTTATGGACTATATTGAAGGTGGTGAGCTTTTCTCCTTGTTGAGAAAGTCCCAACGGTTTCCCAACCCAGTGGCCAAGTTCTATGCCGCAGAAGTGACATTGGCTTTGGAGTATTTGCATTCACATGACATCATCTACCGTGACTTGAAGCCCGAAAACATTTTGTTGGATAGAAATGGTCACATTAAAATCACTGACTTCGGTTTTGCAAAGGAAGTGTCCACTGTAACCTGGACTTTGTGTGGTACACCCGACTATATTGCCCCAGAAGTCATTACGTCCAAACCTTACAACAAGTCAGTAGACTGGTGGTCCTTGGGTGTTTTGATCTTTGAAATGTTGGCTGGTTTCACCCCATTCTATGACAACACCCCAATGAAGACTTACGAGAAAATCTTATCTGGAAAGATTGCTTTTCCTAACTTCTTCAACGATGATGTGGTCAACTTGTTGAAGAGGTTGATCACTGCCGATTTGTCTTCTAGATTGGGAAACTTATTGAACGGTCCTGCCGACATTCGGAACCACCCATGGTTCAGTGAAGTTGTCTGGGAGAAGCTCTTAGTGAAAGATATTGAAACTCCATACGAGCCTCCAATCACCGCTGGCGTGGGAGACTCGTCGCTTTTTGACCACTATCCTGAGGATAAGTTAGATTACGGATGTAACGGCGAAGATCCTTTCGCTGAATTATTCCAAGATTTCTGAGACTTGCTTTTCATTTTGAACCTAGACCATGTGATGCCATGTGAGATTGATTAGAACCCTTACAACCTTATAGTGCCTCTCTAAGACATTCCATACTCCTTATCCTATATTAAAATCATAACTAATTTACATACGTGTGCGATGTGCGGGCTATGGTCACACAGTCACTTGATTGTGAATCTTAGCGCACTTGAAAAATGTCTGAAATTCAAATTTCATTCATTGACAATGGTTCGAGTTGATTCCTAGAACCGTCAGTTTTCAAGAATTCGGCCTCCAACTGTTTTCAATCTTATTCTTTTCTTGTTTCGCTGCGTCTCTCTCTTTTGACTTCTCCTTTCTTTGTTTTCATGCACTTTCTTTGGCCATCTATGCTCGGAAAACCTTCTTGCAGTCTAAACACACATAAAACAAAATCATAGAGGTATCCTTACGCTTCTGTTGCGACTGGAAAAAGACACACTCATGATTTCCACAGTGGGGGCAAAGTTTGTCGGATCTTGGCAAAGTGGGGTCTGAGCCAATATCCTGAACTACACCAGCCGTCTCACCAATATTCGTGATCAATTCGTGACGGTACACCTTGGCATTCTCTGCCAACTCGGTGTAGTCACAATTCCGGCAGGAGTAGAGAAGACGGGCATTGTCTTTGTCTTCTCTTGGATACAACATATTGTTGCATTCTGCACAGAAACGGAAGGAAGCCATGGTGTTGTGTAAGTGACTTTCCACGAGACGAACTCACATCTTGATATGGGAATGTTGGTGTGCGCACGACCTAAGGTTTTCAAGTCATTATTTTATCAGCGAAAACCTTCTATGTAGGAGATAAATAATCCGTTTATCGATATATTATCAAATTTCAACAAAAAATATCCCTAAATATCCCTGTATGTTTAGTTCTAGTCTTTGGAAGGCCCAAGTCCACCTCCAGTTGGTGCCATCCATGTTTGCACCCGTACCTCCTAACGATTGCGAGGTGAAGGAAATTGTGAACAGAGAAAAAATGAAAAACTGAAAAAAAAATCACGATTCCATATCTAAACCACAGCATGTTGCGTCAGATCGCCAGACCAGCCTCTAGAGCATTTGCCAGAACCAGTTTCCGTTACTCCGTTCGGTTCAACTCTGCTGCCGCTCAGGCGGCAAGTGCCCCAGTGGACCCCAAAATCAGTCAGATCGTCGACCAGATCTCCACCTTGACATTGTTGGAGACATCTGCTTTGGTTTCCGAGTTGAAGACCAGATTAAACATTTCCGATATCGCACTTCCAGCTGCTGGTGGTGCTGCTCCTGCCCCTGCTGCCCCTGTTGAGGAGGAAGTCAAGGAAGTTGTTGAGGAACAAACCATCTTCGCCATCAAGTTAGAATCCTTTGATGCCAAGGCCAAGCCTAAGATTATCAAGGAAGTTAAGGGCTTGTTGGGTTTGTCGTTGGTCGAATCCAAGAAGTTCGTTGAGGCTGCTCCAAAGGTGTTGAAGGAGAATGTTGCCAAAGAGGATGCTGACAAGATCAAGGCTACCTTGGAAGGTTTGGGTGCCAAGGTTGTTTTGGAGTAAGCTCCGTCCATACATTCATACAACTTGTACATATAGGAACTCAGAATGTTGAAGTAAATGTTTTGCTGATGGCTGAAATGAACACTTAGTGGAAATTATGAAACACTTACGCGTGTTTGTAGGTATTACATCTTGTAGACGGGTGCCACCCTGGTTCTTGAAGCTTCAAATTGCCGCAGTAATGTAAAGCTTTATTTTTTTTCAAGTCGAAATAGTGTTGCCGTGTGACATGGACAATGTATTATGACCTTGACGTTCCATTTTGCTCGAAGACGACCCACAGGCGTGCATAAATATCAGCCAAAGAAGAAGAAAAAAATCATTTGTAAAGAAAATAATTAGAGAAGAGTAAGCGATTGTTTACAATCATACTCATTTTATACCCTATTCTAAAACTCAAAATCTCGAATTATTCAAAATGACTTTTATAAAATTGAAAGCATACCTCTGTGGCTCCACCAATTGGTCTGTTCGTTGGAGTGTTTGTTAACGCGCTCATGTCCTCGCTTACTCACGTCAAGGCTCGTTCTCCCCGCCGCTTCAAACTTTCTTCTCTGTGAACCCCGTCTATAATAAAAAGCCATAATGAAATTTGAACCCGGTTTCTCTGCTGACTCACTTCGTGATTCCACTCTTTTGGTCCCGTCTGTGTCTATTGCCAACATTCCACAATTGGCTTTGGACCTTTTGCTACATAGTCTCGATTTCGAGAAAGTCGCCACACTTTCCGACGAATATCTCTACCCGTTTGTTTCTCCGGTGGATTATGCCGCTACATCTCCGGCCCCACGGGGAGTGTCTTTTGGCCTAGAAGTGTTTGTTTGCCAGAGGCAAAAACTCACCTTGATTCAGCAACGTGCGCCACTTATGCCAGGCTTCGCGAGCAGACATGTGACTGATGTTATTGCGCCATTCGTGGGCGCTTGTCAATTCAAACATGTGATCATCTTACACCTGTTGGATGCTGGATTGGCCAGAGATGCTTTTCCCGGAGACACTCGAGTATTTACCTCCGAGGATGTTTTGACGGAGTCACTCAGTTCGCTCAAGATATCAAAAACTTCAACCGAACCATCGGCAGTGCTTTCTCAGGAATCGTCTCCTTACGCCCAGGGGCTTATTGAGAAGATTTCAAAACTTTCAACTCTAAGTCTAATGGTGATTTACGCATATGAAGGTGACAACCTTTACGATGCCCAAGTAATGAGTAGAAAGGTTACGGAGATGTTGCTGTTAGATGTGACCGACTGGAAGACACCAGTGAGCTGGTTTGGTGTTTATGGAGATAAACCAGTTCCTCTGGCTATGGAAGAGGGAATGTATGGTTAAACACTTTCTTGTGTGAAAGTATACTTATTATACTGACTCCTCTCGCTCTCTAGTCAGTTGAGCATCAGTGCCAGACCCGGGGTTTGAACTAGGCATGTCATCAAGTAGCATGTTCAGTTGTTTAAGCAGCACAAAAGACTGTCCTGAATCATTTCTCTTTATATCTTTTCCACTGGAAAGAAATCCCAAATTCTTCATAAATTTATCAAGTCGACTATCACTCTTTGCAAAATCGGTATCAAGCATGAACAAATCTAACTCTTCTTTTGGAACATTTTGATTGTATGGTAAAAACCGTTGCCGGTTGTTGTGTTCAAACCTTGGTAACGATGAGAAGTTGGGGCTTCTCAATAGCTGGGGAAACAGGTTCTCGTCTTTATCTGCACTGAATCTTTGAGGTATAAACTGTTGATCTGGTTCTTGTGGAAGATTTAGTTGCGTTGTTGGTGTAGTACTTCCAAAGCTTTCTATCACGTCGTTGCATTCGCCGTCTGTGATGTTCATACCGTTCTCTAGTCGGTAAAGGTCCCATGTAATTCGACATGGAATAGAAGATTTCAGTGATAACTCCAATATTTGGGCCATTCTTGACGTATGTTTTGCGGAAGCAAGTGGATTTAACTGTATCATACCTGGAAAATTCAAACACATTAAGATAAAGTAATCCATGAAAGGATAGTTAAGAACCATCGAAGACAAACCAAGATCAAGAACCCTTCGACTAGAAACGCACGCATTGGTGTATTTTACATTTCTAATCTCCATGATATTTCCGTTCGTTGTATCGAAGTCGTTCTTTACATGCATCAACCTCACGCAAATTATACACCAAACCATATTGAGACACATGTGAAGATACACAACCAAGGGTGACTGGTTATTATGCATCTCACAGTGTGATGGAAGTTCAGCCTTCCATTTAGTTACTTCTTCCTGGAAAAAATCAAGCACCAGCTTCTTACCTATTGGTGTATCTGATGATTCAATCAAAACTTCTTCAGCATCTATGTTGCACGTGAGAGCAGTGTTAAGAAGGACCATCACCTTCAAAAATTCATTGAAAATCAGAAGATAGTGCTCAGACTCCATTGTGAGAGGTTCTTCGGCTCCAAAAACCTTCCAGGACTCCCATTCTTCCCACTCAGTTTCGGAAATTTTGGGATTGGGCCAATCTGTCGCTCTGACTAGAGGACTGCGACCCATTCGTGCCGCTAAAAGTGTGTTGACCAGATAAACCGTGGCCCAAGTTCTCTCTCTAGATGCTTTTTCAGAATTTGTCGACTGAGGGCTTTGTTCGTTAGTTTTTGTTGAAGCTCGCATTAACCTCACATCAATGGCCATCCTAGAGCTACTCAGAACTAATACCCACGCATTGTCCCAATCACCCGCCTTGTAAAAGTATAGACCCAACAAAATCATTGTTTGTATGGTTTCAATTGTGGTCACTGGAGCGCACTCGAGGGCAAGAACCGCATTGCGAGCATACGCAAAAGCTATTCGAGGATCTACATCCACACTGTTGAGAGCCATAACAGACCACATGAGTGCAATTATACTGCAAATCTGAAGATTATGCGAAGACTCCCGATTTTCCGAAAGGCGTGCCACTTGACGAAGAATTTGTGACCTTTCTAGCATTGGCATCCATGGATGGTATGTGTGAAAGTAGTTATCGATTAATTGCCGAAGATTAGTTGGAAACCTAAATATTTCCAAGGGTATCTTGACTTGACCTGTCTGGCTATACTTTTTTGCCATAATCAGTGAGGAAATGCTGAATATTGTTCCCACTCGAAATGGGTTCTTCTCGCCTGAACCAAGAACGGAATTGTACTTGTAAATCAAGGCACTAGAGAACCCCGATATTTGTTGAGAGAGTCCGTGGTACTGTAAAGCAATGGGGGGATAATCTCCTGGGGGATCGATTTCATCGGGGTTGAATTGAAAAATGTCATTAGTCAAGAGAGACTCGTAGTCAATATCAACAAAAGCAAATTCCTCTAATGGGGTAAAAGAATTCACAGACCGGAGCTTCTGATCTTCGGGTGATTTGGAACGAGACAAATTTGTGCTTTGAAAAGGAATCTTTGTGGACTGACCTCCAGAACTATCCTCGTTGGTCGAAGAAGGATTTTGGTCATTATTCACGCTTTTAGTACTGCTTTTAGAACCCCGTCTTTCTGAACTAATTCTCAGGGTGTATTCTGAAAACGACACAGACAACGGAGAGTTCTTCCAAGCTGATATTGACCGGCTTTCGGTATGTGAGGCCTTTTGAGGCATTTGTAATGCAGCTTCTACTGTCTGTAAAAGGCCAAATCCACCTTCTGCTGTGGGCGATATTAAGAGGCCAAGTAGAGCATGCAAAGCCCTTAATTGTGCTTCCAAGTCACTGATATACCCAGTCGGTAGTCCTCTCTTCTTTGACTTCTTGAAGTAAGTACATTCAATCTCGTTTCGGTAGCAATTTGTGCAGATCGGTAACTTGCCATCACACTTGACTCGCTTAGTTCGGCAAAAATCGCATGCTGTTGTGATACGACTTTTTTTCTTCTCGCCAGACATATTTCTATTTATTGGTGGCAGAGATAAACTGAATGATATTTCATCAAAAACTTTAATGTGTTTTCTTTAGAGATTTGGATTCCTTTGACTATGTGTTCTCTTTCTCTCTCCGTCACGGTAAGGTAAGTGTTGTGGCACAGTGCGGTAATCAAAATAATCAGGTATCCCGTTTTTTGGAGAAAGCTACACCTGATTGAAGAAAATATTTGGGCGCCTGAAAATTGATTAAGATTCTATAACGCAAAAATAAGCCAAATCTAGGGTGTATCATCGGCTATAAGCTCTTGACACCATCCCCATGTTCGTCCCCACATTCTCGCGAATAAGGTTGGGGAAGAAAAAGTTTTTACCCCACACTGGCGTAAAGGCAAAACTTAATTGGAAACAAAACTTTGAACCCACAGGAGAACCATTTTAGTGTTGTTTTATGATGGTCACCTTCTTTCCCAAAGAACACTGGTGTTCAAAAAGAAATATCTATCAAGAAAGTTCAATTTTTACATATCGTATTTTGGTGCGTAAGCAGCTAGTGTGGCACACAACTTTTCAGCCAATAACAACTACTGGTAGATCACAAATAGTTATTATTCAACCTAGATACTAATCGGCTTTAAATCTGGAGATATCTCGAAACTGGCTTCGGTTTTCTGTTTAATCTCTTCAACACTACAGGATGGATCGTGTTCAATGAGCACCAATTTGTCATTTACAATGTCAAACACAGCCAAGTCGGTGATCAATCTTGAGACACACCGCTTCCCAGTCAAGGGAAATTGGCACTCTTCAAGAATTTTGGGTCTGCCTTTTTTATCGACATGTTCCATGACCACAACAACTCTGGTTTTCTGTGGGTTCGATACCAAATCCATTGCTCCGCCCATCCCTTTCACGCTGCCTGGTAGGCCCCAATTAGCTAGATCGCCTTTTGCGGAAACCTGTAATCCTCCAAGAATGGCCAAATCAATTTTACCACCCCGTATCATGGCAAAAGATTCTTCTGATCCAAAAAGTGAGGCTCCAGTGGCCAAAGTTACAGTCTCTTTTCCGGCGTTGATCAAATCGGCATCTTGCTCTCCTTTCTTAGGATAGGGTCCTAAACCTAAGATACCGTTCTCGGATTGCAACGTAACTGTGATTCCTCTGGGTAAAAAACTTGGTGCCAAAGTAGGAATTCCAATTCCCAAGTTTGCAAATGTACCATCGACAAATTCCTGAGCTGCTCGTTTCACGATTTTCTGTCTCTTTAACTCGGCTTCGCTGGTAGTTGTTCTTTCCGAAGCCAATTGCAAGTTTTCTTGATCCTCGGAAAACTTGAAAATCTCAATATCTTTGTTCGTGGTGCTTTGTATCACTCTGTGGACATAAATCGATGGCAAATGTACATCCTCCGGGGGAATTGTACCCGGTTCAACAATATTCTCGGCCTCGACAATCGTCAACTTTGCATTTCTACCAAATGCACTATTAAAATTCCGAGCTGCTCCACGAAACCAACAATTTCCTAAAGTGTCTGCCTTAAAGGCTTTTACAAATGCAACATCACCATAAATGGAATTCTCCAAAAGGAACTTGCGGCCGTTGAACTCGCGGGTTTCACGCGGACTGGATGTCTTCAAAACATTACCTTTTTCATCATACCTTACCGGCAATTTCCCTTCCTCAAGCCACGTACCTACACCAGTTGGTGTGTAAAAAGCAGGAATCCCAGCTGCACCTGCCCGGACTCGTTCCGCTAAGCTTCCTTGTGGTGTCAACTCCAAATCAATTCTTCCTGTAAGATACAATTTTTCGAAAGTTTTGTTGCCTCCAATATATGACAGGATCATTTTAGTTATTTGGCCTGTCACGAGTAATTGTGATAAGCCTCTACCATCTAAACCAGCGTTGTTTGACACGGCAGTGAGATTTTGAATTTCAGCTCTTTCCTTGAGGCCATTTATTAAAGTGTCTGGGGTACCACTAAGCCCGAATCCCCCACTAAGAAGGATTGAATTTGACTGAATGCCGTCTAGTGCTTCATCGATGGAAGAAACAACCTTTGTTTTCTGATGACTTGATGAGATGAATCTAGTACATGGGAGCTTCGCGGTCTTCCGGTAATTCAAGCAGATTCTGGACATCTTTTTTCTTGGTATTATTTTTGAAAATTATCTTTCACAATTGGCTTACTATATATTTAGGCTCCGGGGTAAACTTTATTCCGAAATTATGAGACCTGTAGCGAAAGCACGGGAAATAACCTTATCCTGTGACCACCCATTTAACACTCCACACAGATCACAAAGAATTTTTGGGTAACTTTCACCTAGATTTCATCTAGAAAGCTGACTTTTTCGGGTGTTTGCTTGCCCCGTTGTCAACATATTGTGGGGCATTACATATTTTTTCGTACCTTGATAAATTACCCCAAAGACGAAAGCCTCGAACATCTTCGCGGAAAACTCTTGGCTGCAAATGCTATGATATGAAATATAATTGTAGTTAGATGAAAAAAAAAAAAAAAAAAAAAAAAAAATTTCGATAGAAGGTAAACATAAAAGTGAAACAATTTTTTCTATTTAATCAATCTAAGTCTGCAATTGGCAAGCCTTGCTCATTTAAAACATATTTCCCCTTTCCCACGTGCTTCAAGTCGGCCTGGGTCTTCTCGAACAAGCACGCCTTGGCTTGTGAGTCTGTGATAATCTTGAAATGCCACCGCAAGTACCAGTCTTCTTCTGACATATTGTATTTCTTTGCAAGATCCGGTCCTAACTTCACCAAATCAAATAATAAAGGTGTCTTCACCCCAAATACGGCATCAGAAAACTCGTAAGGATCTCCACGGTGGTATAATGCAGTAACTAACTTATCGTAACCCAACTTCTCGATTATGAAATGAATATGTGCGGGTCTGTATGGGTGTCTGTTGATCTTCTGCAAGAACTTGCCCACGGGCCCATCATGAGGTATTGGATACGGCACGGGACGCGTAGCCTTGATGATGAAAGAACCGTCTGCCTTAGAGTAGACAATTCCCCTCATATCTGCTTCCTCGCGGTCTGGATATTGCGTGTCATAAAGCCCGTTTTCATCACACTCCCACAAATCTATCTTTGCTCCTTCAATGGGATTACCCTCTGCATCGGTTAATAAGCCTTCAATAAGAAGAGGATCACCTTTACCTTCTGAGCAGATCGAAGTCTCGTGTTCGTGCTCAATGGCATCATGTGTATGGAAGGGACCAAGTAAAGTCCCCAAGGTGGCATTCTCGGGCTTTGGGTGTGATAAACCATCGACCAATACCGATAATCCTAAGACATCTGACAATAAGACAAACTCTTGGCGAATATCCGAACACATTTTGCCGACCTGGGTCAAGAACTCAATTCCCGTGCCCCATTCTTCGACTGTGAATCTTGTTTCCCTTGCAAAATCGTGTATGTGTTGAACTAATCTTTCTAAGATAAATACCAACCTCAAATCACTGTGCTGAGAATTGATGGCGACTGTGTTTTCGGTGATTGTTTCAGTACTCATGTCCAGAAATTGCAATTTACCGTCGACGTATTTAACAGGCATTTTTGAATTTATTCCTTGTGAGGTTCTTTTTCCGAGTTATCGTCCTTTTCAGGTTTTACTTCACTTGTCTGTGTGAAATTTCTTACTAGGAAATTCTGGTTTATAAATCTGAAGGCCCGGAAATATGTTTATCCCCTCGTGCGACAAGCTTATGTGGGGTTCGGCTTCAGAACGGCGTGGAGCATGGCATCAGGTATGCCAGCCTTGTGGAAACGCCGGTGAATACAGCACCCAAAAATGAAAACATGCCACATTTTGAGAATCAGAATAGCGCATCTATTAACTTAAGCTTGGTCTATTGACGTTATTATTTATCGCGGCCTCCTCCATAGGCCTTATATTCCACGTTAAAGCGAAAGCATGAGCCAAAATTCTGGTGGGAATACAAACACGCTCTACACTTGACTAACAGATTGCGTGATAAAATTTGTATATTCTGGTTGATAAAGAAACGAGTCCTTGTGCATCGGACACTCTTTCGTCTCTTTCGTCCCTAGTAATTCAAGGCATACTCGATTGCCGCAGTATACCCATAGACACCTAACCCAGCGATCACAGCAATTGCCTTATCCAGAAGGTACAGGTGGTGTCTGAAGGGTTCTCTTTGGTGAACGTTGGTGATGTGAACTTCGATGAATGGAATGTCTGTGGCCAACAACGCATCACGGATCGCCACGGATGTGTGGGTGTATGCACCAGCATTGATGATAATGAATTTAACACCCTGTGTCTTGGCCTCATGAATCCTGTCCACGATGAAACCTTCTGTGTTATTTTGGTAGGTGAAGAGCTCGGCACCTTCATACTTAGATACTTGGGCGTGGCCCTCGGCTTCAATATCGGCCAAAGTAGTGGTACCGTATTTTTCCGGCTCTCTTGTGCCGAGCAAGTTCAAATTAGGGCCATTTATAAGCAAGACTTTTTGGACCATTTTTTTCTATATGTGATTTATGTCTGATTCGGATGGATATTGCCGAGTATCTAAGTACTGGCTATGACTCTTTTTTGTACTGACCTTCTATGCCGGCGCGGTCCCTAGTCTTGAGATTCGGCCGATGGTGGTGGAATGAGAAAATAGGCTAGAATGCTTTTTGAACAAGATGAGTGTTATGATATGACCGTTCTCAAACCACTTTTGGGATATCTTGGAATGAAGTAATTTCTTCCGAAATGAAACAATAATCGTATCGCTTGTATGTTCAATCAGTGTCTGATCTCTTCCCCACATTTCGGCAGCATCGGAAGAACTTTTAGCCTGTATGAGATATTTCAGTACTCAAAATGTCAATGTTGTTTACACTTCTGATATTCTGTAACTAGCATTTTTCTAACGTAACAGCAATGGTTATACTACGTTCCCAAATTAGAGTATGCCCCTCCAAATTTTCGAAAGTTGGTGAAAATGTGGGAAGAGCTTACTTGTAAGTCGCTACTAAGCCTATTACAAATCGCGCAATCTTCAAAATATCAGTTGCCTGGTCGTGGACGGAAAAACCTATTGCCGGTTAAAGAAAAAACCGCCTGTGTGCATATTTTACAAGATAAATAATACGCCATATTTAAGTGATAAATATCAGTGTATCTTTTGCCAGTTTATGTCTAGAAATAGCATCACAAGAAGCGGCGTCACAAGAAAGATCATGTCAACTGCCCGATTTGGACTCGAAAGTCAAGTCAAGAGAAATCCCCACCCTGATTTCGGGAAGGTTGAGGCGGAAAGGCCATCATTCAATGCTTCCAAACAATGGGAATATACCCAAATCCCGGACATAACTTGGAAGCCAGGATCTGGAGCTAACTCGGATGAGTGGACAAAACACAAGAAGCTTTCAATTGACCCTTATCAAGAGGGCAGGTTACCTGTTGATAATTACAAAACCCTTATTTCTGCCATTGTGCCTAGACCAATAGGATTCGTGTCCACAATTGGAAAAGATGGTAAGAAAAACTTATCTCCATTCTCCTATTTTACTGTGGTGAACCATGACCCACCCATTTTTACACTTGGTTTTTCTGGGGGCAAGGGTAATCCTAAGGATACGTGCAAGAACATTTTGGAAACTGAAGAATTGACAATAAACATAATAAGTGAATGGTTTGTGGAGGCTGCGAACTACACTTCCATTAATAGTCCTCTCGGTGTGGATGAATGGAAGTTAAGCGGATTGACCCCGTTGGCTTCGGAAAAAGTCAACCCTCCCCATGTCGCTGAAAGTGCATTCAGTATCGAGGCCAAATTGATCCACTCCCATGAATGGAAGTCGAAATCGGATCCCGGAAGAGCTACTGGTACATTGTGTATTGTAGAGGGTGTGCACTTCCACGCAAGAGAGGATGTGATAAATGAAGACTTGAACAATTTAGATATCTCCAAGTTAAAGCCCATCGGTCGTTTAGGTGGAATCACATATAGTCGTACCCTTGATGGATTTGAGAAGTTACGGCCTGATTACCTGAAAGAGGTTGAAGATGTACCAGAAGTCAGGGAGTTGTTAGATTAAATAATTAATCCTAGCGATCAAATAAATGAGCTCAAGAAATTCATGAATACAAACATGAATAATTGATGTTTTTAGAGGAGCTTGCTTTTACCTCGCTTTCCTCTCAAGAATTATAGGACATCATGAAAATGAGCTCTTTGTTGAAGTCTAATCGTGTTCAAATGTTTATTTTACTTTTTTTTCTTCGTCTTATTGTCTTCTTGTTTCTTGACTGTAGACTTCTCAAATAAATCAAAATATCCTTAGAAATCACAATTTTGTAAACCAAACTTTTTGAAATAAAATCCAAAAAGTCGATTATAAAATTGTAAATCAACAAGAGGAAACAGATTTTTGAAACTCTCTCTATAAGCCACTTTTATGAAGGTATCTTTCACAGGGGTTGCGGTTGATTGCTGGACTTGGCAGTTTTGGGGATAACTATCATGGGCTCGCATTCCGCGATACTCCAAAGCACATGCTTTTCTTTTTCCGAAAGTTCTTACATTGTGTGATCATGATTCAAACTTTAGCCTCAAGAGAAAAATTTGAGAAGAAAATGAAAAAAAAAAGCCACTACGAGAAAAAGAACTAAACCATAGCCTACAGGATTCTCTGTTGTGTTACTCATATTTGGTCACGTGGATGGAAGATGCGCCTCGGCCCCACTTTGGTTGCAAAATGCCGAGGAATAATCAGGGTCCGCAGGACCTGCTTACCCCACTATCTATCATCAACCATCAAGAACAATAGAAATACACTTTAAACCCCATTCTGCATATTCCATGGCTTGCCACTTAGAGAAGTATGACACATATTAAAACATAAATTACCTCTTCTCATCCACTATTCCTTTTTTTTTTTTTCTTTCTACATTGCAACCATGAGTAAAGCTTTATTTCCTCAATCCAAAAAAACTGTTTACTTGGATATTAAAAAAGGTTTACCTTTGGACCCTTTTGATATGTCAGAAGCATATCCCATCCCAGGAACCAAAGTGGATGGATACTCTGAAGTATATCGGAATATGAGGTCACAAGACGGTTTAATAAGCGTACCTCACCCATATGTGAAAACGCTTCCGGATGTTTTCGACGTTGGTAAAGACAACTTCTCAGATTCCAACTGTTTAGGTGTACGGAAAATTGGCACAGATGGATCACTTGGAGTTTATGAGTGGGAAACATATGAACAAGTTGACAAGCTTTGGAAAAACTTTGGCGCCGGAGTGTTCTTCGTTCTCCAAAATAATCCATTTCTTACTGATTCGGAACCCCACTTAAAGATCAAAAATCACCGTTCTGTCGTTCTTGGAGGAAATACATCCTTTATTCTCACATTATATTCACATAACCGCAGGGAATGGTGTATTTCTGATTTGGCCTGTTCAGGAAATTCAATTACAACTACTTCTTTGTACGATACTCTTGGCAACGATACAGCAGAGCATATACTTGGTTTAACGGAATCTCCAATTGTTGTCTGCTCGAAAGATAAGATAGATCAAATTCTTATTTTGAAAAAGAGCAATTCGGAATCATTATCAAACCTTATTGTAATTGTGCTGATGGATCGTCTCAGCACTTTAGATGATTTATTGATCCAAAAGGCCAAGAGATTGCAAATTGTGGTCTACGACTTTGATCAAGTAGTGGAATTGGGTAAGATATCTCCAGTGATTCCTGTGTGTCCCAGCCCAGAAACCGTTTTTACAATCTCATTCACTTCAGGAACAACTTCCATGCCCAAAGGAGTCGTTCTAACACATGCTAATGCTGTGTCCGCCGTGACATTTTGTTTAAGTAGCCTTGGGGTGATCGAAAATTCCCGTTTTTACTGCTTTCTACCACTTGCCCATATCTATCAAAGAATGGCTGTTTCATATGCTTATCTTACTGGAACAGCTATCGGTATGCCACAATCTGCTTCACCTTTGACTTTGATCGACGACGTTAAAGAGTTGAGACCACACACCTTAGCTTTAGTTCCAAGAATTCTCACGAAGTTTGAAGCTGCGATAAAAGCACAAACAGTTAATAACTGTGAAAAGCCCATTTTGAAAAGCTTGTTTTCGAAAGCTATAAATAGAAAGACTGAATTGATGATGCAGGCGGATGGCGCTGAAGGAAAACACCTAATTTATGATCGGTTGATTAGTCTTCTTCGCAAAAAATTGGGCTTATCAGATCTCGTTGCCTTGTCTACCGGTTCTGCGCCTATTTCCCCAGAGACAGTCAAATTCTTAAAGTCTGCGTTGAATTCAGGGATTTCTCAGGGATATGGCTTGACAGAGTCTTTTGCTGGAGTTTGCTCCTCTTTATACTACGAGGCTGCTCCAGGATCATGTGGACCTGTTTCAATAACAACTGAGATAAAACTAAGAGATCTTCCCCAAATGAACTATACATCTGAAGACGAAGGCGGTCCCCGAGGGGAGTTGATGTTGCGTGGTCCTCAAATATTCAAAGAGTATTTCAAAGACCCCGAAGAGACTGCAAAGTCCAAAGACACCGATGGGTGGTTCAGTACGGGTGATGTGGCTAAGGTTGATGAAGATACAGGCAGAATTTTCATTATTGATAGGGTGAAGAATTTTTTTAAATTGGCCCAGGGTGAGTACATCACCCCCGAGAAAATTGAAAACACTTATCTTTCCGCATTCCCCCTCATCTCACAGATTCTAGTTTACGGGGACCCCCTCCAAACATATTTGGTTTCAATTGTCGGAGTTGAGTCGGGATCCATTAAACCTTGGATCATGCAGAATTTTCGCCAAAACCTAGATACCGATGAAGAAGCAATCCATTTTATGAACAAAAATGAGGTAAAATTGCAATTTTTGAAGAGTATGAATGCTGCGGTTGGTCCTTCTTTACAAGGTTTCGAAAGAGTGCACAATATCCGTGTGGGGATAGAGCCAATGAAGATAGAGGATGGAGTCATTACACCAACATTGAAAATCAAACGCGCCATTGCTTCCAAATTCTTTCTGAAAGAATTAGATGACATGTACGAAGAAGGTTCGTTATTAAAGGCACAAGACACAAAGTTGTAGTTTCAGTGACCCCTGGTATTCTTCAAGTAGCGCCCACTTCAAATAAAATGTTATTTTTATCATTAATGTAGAGGTTTATCCTGCTTGATTGAAATAAATAATCAATTGAGCGTAGAAACTACACATATTTATATGGGTTCATAATACCGTTTGGATCGTAATGATTTTTCACATTCTTGATCAACTGGATTTCGAGATCACTCTTCAGGTATCCAATATAGTTTTTCTTCTGGAATCCCAAGCCATGCTCGGCTGAAATGGAACCTTTCTTGGATTGGATCCACTCGTAAACAAATGGCTCCAAAGTGTTTTCAATCTGTTTGTTGTACTCACGAACGCAAACATTCAAGTGCAAGTTGCCATCACCAATGTGACCATAGCCAATGGCTTCAACGACAGGCTTGGCATCTGAGTTGAAGTCGACCAAGTCAGCATCCGACAACTTTTGACTAGCATCTTCCACCAATCCATACAAATCATTCAAAGGAATGGACACATCGTACTTGTAGACACCACCCGCCATGGCCGATGCTTCAGGAATTGACTCTCTCCAGGACCACAAGTTACGCAATTGGGTTTCATCCTGAGCGATGATTCCATCATCGACAAGCTCTTCTTCCATAGCGTTACCCAAAAATGTTTCAAGCTTCTCCATGTCGTGGTCTCTGTTAGATCCACTGGTTTCGATCAAGACATAGAAAGGATATTGTCCACTTTCGATTGGGTGGTCTGCCTTTAAGTAACGAGCAGTCAAGAGTTGAGATTTCCCATCCATGAACTCGAACGCAGAAAGAATTTCAGATAATTCACGACGAGCACCAACAAACACTTTTTGTACAGCCTCATATGAAGAAACAGCCAAAAAGGCCACATTGGTTGCGGTGGGGCGAGAAGGACACAAGATAGAAACACCGGTAATGATACCAATGGTTCCCTCAGACCCAATAAACATTTGTTTCAAGTCGTAACCAGTATTGTCTTTTCTCAAAGCATCCATTGAGTTGTAGATGGTACCATCTGGAAGAACTGCTTCTAATCCCAAGACGGTTCCGTGCAAGGATCCATATCTAAGAAGTCTGAGACCTCCGGCATTTGTGGCACATACACCACCAATATGACAAGATCCCTTAGCTCCCAAATCAAGAGGGAAGATGTAGCCGTTCTCAGCCAAGAAGTTGTCAGCATTTTCTAAAATCACACCAGCATCGCACTTCAAGATTCCACTCACGCTATCAAACGAACGAATCTTGTTCAAGTTCGACACACATAGGATAATTTCATCAAAGATAGGATTGGAACCTCCCACCAATCCCGTGTTACCACCTTGCGGCACGACTGCAAGCTTTTTCTCATTACAGTACTTCAAGATCTGAGAAACTTGTTCGGTAGTTTTAGGCTTCAACACCAATTTGGACTGACCTTTGTATTTTCTCATCCAGTCTTCATTGAAGAAATCTAGATCTGCTTCGTTGGTTATGACATAGTTTTCGTCCTTCAAAACAGACCGGAAAAAGTCAAGATCACTGTCTTCCAATGTCTTAAAGTTCGGGTTTCTCTGCACCTTGTCAGCGTAAGTTTCTGCCGTAAGAGGTACTGACTTGGCAGCAGAGTAGAAACGACATGGCAATGAAATGCGAGGTGAATTCAAAGCCGCTCTGCGAGAGTAACGCCCAGCAAGGGCTAAGGTCCGTTTCATGAACATTATTGCTTAGCTCTGCAAAAGATGGAGTAGAGTGCTAGCGAAATTTCCAAGATGTGCGCAGCCTGTGTCTAGCCTGAGCAGAGTCATGAGCGCAATAAAACGCAGGATGAGCATTCGGGCATAGACTAATGAAGTGAAGTCAGTAATTACTTAGTGAGATGTGCTCTATAATTTAGACGGAGAAAAGTATTTCAATAACATCCTCGATTTTTGATTCACATTTTCACTTCCTCCTTATTTTTTTCTTAAAAAATCACATCTTGGGAGCCTGAAAAACAAGTTTTCTCTGTTTCTTTTTTTTTTTTTTTTCCCCTTGAGTACACTCGTTCTGACGTCAGCATACTTTTATCCTCTTATTGCCCTTCACCTCTGCGTAAACTCTCTGCACTGCAATTGACGATGTGTCTAAACCGCAGAGAACCCAAATGAGACCCACCAAACCACCGTGTCACAATGACTAACTTGTTCATTGCGCCTTGTGATACTAGGACATCAAGTATTTTGCTTCCTGCTCCTTTTTCACCACAGTCCTTGAATCCTTGCTGAATGTTAGTGTAGGACGTTCCCAGGCCCAGCAGCGCGTGTCCTACCGTTGAGGGCCGTCCAGTTCGCCAAGCCAATATATGAGGATGTGAAGAATTCTTCGATATATTCTTATGCTGTACTAGAAATTGGCTAAGGATCTCTGGAATATCAGCGGGATCTGTGAGATTGACGTGACGGGCTTGGAATTTGGACCGCCGATCGGTGATGACTTGAGATTCATTCCAGTCTTTGATTGTGCTAATACCCCGTTGCCCAACGATAGTATTTACACGCAATAAGCGCATTGCTTTTAAAAGAGTCATAAAAAAAATGTACAAGGTATATGTTATTGGCAAAGTGTGAGAGATAGTAGATTTGCTAAAAGAACACGGGTTTGTTTGAATAAGGATGAGTCTGCGCGAGAAGCGAGAACTATCAAAAGCCCCGATTGCAAAAAAAAAAAAAAAAATCGCCCAACTAGAACCAAATGTCCGATCCCCAAATAATGTTGTTTTTTGTTTTAAAGTGATCGAAATTGCTCAGTTCCAAAGCAGAACAACTTTCAAATTGTAAGACTCTTGAAATGCTTTGGGTATTAAATACTCCGATTGGGGCTACATGGCCTGAAGTATTTTACCACCACACGACCTGCGAGCACGAGCCAAAAAAAGTTGAGAAAATCATTCTAAGGTCTACGAAAGCGACGACCATCATGATATATTTGAAGACACTTCTTAAGGTGGTGGATAACTCTGGCGCCCAGATAGCTGAGTGTATTAACGTGCTTCGCCACAAGCCTAAAAACTGTGCTAAGGTTGGTGACCAGATCACTGTTGTCATTAAACAAGCCAAGCCAATGAACTCTGAGATTACAGGACAGAGTGCCAACAATAGAGTCAAGAGAAGAGACATTTGCCGTGCAGTTGTGGTCAGAACAAAGGCTCCTTTCAGAAGGCCTGACGGATCTGTCGTCAGATTTGATGACAACGCGTGCGTGTTGATCAACAAGAATGGAGATCCATTAGGAACCAGAGTCTCCTCGGTGGTTGCCAAAGAGTTGAAGGCCTTGGAGTACAACAAGGTTGTGGCCTTGGCTCCGAAGGTGTTTTAGGGTGTTTTAAAGAAAAGTCATGTAAATATAAAATATAAAGCTACAGGTCGTTGTATCGAATGTGGCATGGTCTGATTTAGACACTTTGTAGGTAACTACTGTGGTGTGAAAGCGGGAGATAAGCCGGAGGTAAATGAGGTATTAAATAAAAGAAAGACGAAATCAATTAAAAAGAAAAATCACACAAGTGGTTTGAAAAACAATTTGCCTAATTTTGAAATGTGTCGTCACAATACTGTTTCCAAGCTTCTCTGATCGACCTTGTAAAGTATATAAATAAAGCACGGGGCACAAAAATACTCCAAATTGCCTAGTCATTCAACTTCATTATTGGCTTCATTGACAGATACATGAGAATCCCAGTTAACCACTTTTCCTTGTGGTTGCATATGACGCAAGAATCTTAACGCATATGACGCAAGTTGTTAACCACTCATTTAAGTAATGTCTCACTTCAATCAACTCGCCTTTGCTGCAGACATGAGGCCAGTGCGCGTAATTATCAGTACGAGAAAAGTGACTAACTTTTTTTTTTTTTTTTTTTTTTTTTTTTCGCGTGTATACGTGGCTTTTGGAACCAGCTTGCTCATTCTAGTGTAAATAAACCACCAACAGAAATGGCTGAAGTCCAACAAGGCGTAGAAAAACTCTCCGTCAAGGAAAACGTTCAAAAGCCAGCTGCTGCAAAGAAGGAAAAGAAAAAGGCTCCTCAAGGAAACCCTTTGTTCTTGGATCCTCAACCAGAATTTTTGGAACACCGTCTTAGAATTTTCGATGAAGTGAAGGCCAGATTTGACGCTCAAATCGCCGCTAAGGCCAGAGTTGCCATCAAGGTCACCTTGAAAGACGGTACCGTCAAGGAAGGAACTGCGTTTGAAACCAGCCCTTTTGAAATTGCCTCTGGCATCGGTAAGTCTTTCCTCGAGAGACAAATTGTGGCTAAGGTCAATGGGGAATTATGGGACTTGGAAAGACCTTTTGAGTCTGACTCTACTTTGGAGTTCTTGGACTTCGACCACCCTGAGGGAAAGTCTGTCTTCTGGCACTCTTCTGCTCACGTGTTGGGTGAGGCCTGTGAATGCCATTACGGTTGTCACTTGTCTTACGGTCCTCCAACCGAGGATGGTTTCTTCTACGACATGTCGATCAAAGATGGTGCTGGTGTTGTTTCGCAAGATGACTTTGGTAACTTGGAAAAAGTGGCTACCAAGGTGATCAAGGAGAAGCAAAAGTTCACCAGATTGGAGATGACCAAGGATGAATTGTTGCAAATGTTCTCCTACAACAAGTACAAGGTTAGATTCATTTCCGAGAAGGTGCCAGACAATACTTCTACTACTGTGTACAGATGTGGTCCTTTGATTGACTTATGTAGAGGTCCTCACATCTTGCACACTGGTAAGATTAAGGCATTCAAGGTCTTGAAGAATTCTTCTTCTTACTTCTTGGGTGATGCTGCCAACGACTCCTTGCAAAGAGTTTATGGTATTTCTTTCCCAGACAAGAAGTTGATGGATGAGCACTTGAAGTTCTTGAAGGAAGCAAGTGAGAGAGATCACAGAAAGATCGGTAAGGAACAAGAGTTGTTTTATTTCAACGAGATGTCTCCTGGTTCTGCTTTCTGGTTGCCTCACGGTACTAGAATCTATAACACTTTGGTTGAAATGCTCAGAAATGAGTACAGACAAAGAGGGTATGATGAAGTTATCACTCCTAACATGTACAACACAAAATTATGGGAAACCTCGGGTCACTGGGAGAACTACAAGGAGAACATGTTTGCATTTGAGGTGGAGAAGGAAACCTTTGGTTTGAAGCCAATGAACTGTCCCGGTCACTGTATTCTCTTCAAGAGTCGTGAAAGATCCTACAGAGAATTGCCATGGCGTGTTGCGGACTTCGGTGTTATTCACAGAAATGAATTTTCTGGTGCTTTGTCTGGTTTGACTAGAGTTCGTCGTTTCCAACAAGATGATGCTCATATTTTCTGTCAACAAGAGCAGATCGAGCAAGAAATTGCTGGTGTTTTTGCCTTCTTGGAGAAGATCTATGGAACTTTCGGTTTCGAGTTCAAGATGGAGTTGTCCACCAGACCCGAGAAGTATGTTGGAGACTTGGAGACTTGGAACAATGCTGAAAAGAACTTGGAGAATGCTTTGAACAAGTTCATGGGTCCGGGTAAGTGGGAGTTGAACCCTGCTGATGGTGCATTCTATGGACCTAAGATCGATATCAAGATCAGTGATGCCTTGAAGAGATGGTTCCAATGTGCTACTATCCAATTGGACTTCCAGATGCCTGCTCGTTTTGGTTTGGAATTCAAGTCGGACACTAACGAGAAGGAGAATGCCCTTGCAAGACCAGTCATGATTCACAGAGCTATCTTGGGATCTGTTGAGAGAATGACCGCCATTTTGACCGAGCACTACAAGGGTAAATGGCCTTTCTGGTTGTCTCCAAGACAAATCATGATTGTGCCAGTTGGTGTCAAGTACATTGAATACGCCGAGCAATTGAAGGATGAATTGGTCAAGAAGCACCACTTCTTTGCCGATGTTGACGTGACTGGTAACACCTTGCAAAAGAAGGTTAGAAACGGTCAATTGTTGAAGTATAACTTCATCTTCATTGTTGGTGAGCAGGAGCAAATCGAGCACAGTGTTAACGTTAGAAACAGAGATATCCAAGAGGAGCAAGGTAAGAACGCAACTGTCAAGTTTGACGAAGTTGTGGAACAATTGCGCAAGTTGAAGGAGGAGATGAGACTGGATAACAAGTTAATTTAGAGGCGCAAGGTTTATACATATTATCAGCTTTTACACTTCTAATCGAGAACCATTATATTTATTGAAAATCGATGGCGGGAAAATTAATTCATCTGTTGAGTTCCTTCGACTAATTCAATTTTTCGCTGAACAATCGGTACTGTCGGATCTGAGAATCCTCGTACGACTGTGTGGGGCAGCAACGGGATCTAAATCGGCATTTTGCGCACTGTTAGCAGACCACCATCACCGCATATTCCGTTGACTATACGAACGCGCAATCAATCAAAGATTTATGAAGGCGATACATGGCATGCCAAGAACCTGAAAAATACGATTCATCTACAGTAGAAACCGGGGCCCATTGTCTTAGGTAAGAATCCAAACAGAACCATTTTGACCATTTGATGACCCTCTTACAAGTAGACCATAAGTTATACCAAGACGAACTTTAGGTACAGTCAAGTGACCTCAAAAGCGCAGGTCACTTTACGATGTTTTCGGCTCTGTATGATCGTTCTTTGATTCCGACCATACAATTGCTCTAAAAATTTCAAGAGAAAATAGATGGAGGCATCTCATGGCGCTTTCGTGTTTGCCCACATTCATTGGTCTGATGTTCTTTCTGGTTGCCGGAGTCGGTATATATTTCTGGTCATCGAAAGGACGTGCTAAGAAAAAACAACAACAGGGTGGTGTTGTCTTGAAGCGGAATGTAATAACGGTGATTTTATCCCACAGAAAGTCGAGTCGAAAAAAAAGGTTGTTCGATATGTGGAAAACATTGGACCCTAGTAAGTTGTCTGTATTTACGGAGTATTATTTCAAAACGTGATCAGAGCGTTTGCTTAGCATGAATAGTCCCAAATATCTAGTATCCTTAGGTACATATGTTTGCATGTATGCTCTTCCACCACAAGGTAAGAATGTATTGTTGAAGGGGCAATTTGGTGCGGTGAAGAAGCATGAGAGAAATTCCCCACATTGGCAAGAGTTCCGTGAGGCCAGCGATTCAAAAAGTGGAGCTTCTGACTTGCCTGCTTGCGTTGGCTCAACGGTTCCTAGTACAGACATCTTCAAGATTACAGCAGAACGCTTAGCAAGGAGTGTCCTGTGTTCGAGCTGGACAAAGGTATCACGGAAAACCAAACTGCCCGGGAAGGATTGAGACAGGAAAACTGATGTCAATGCTCATGCTTGCACATTTGAGCCCCTTAGTAACTATAAGATTTATTAGTCCTGAAAATTAAACATTGAGTGTCTGCTTGCATTGCCGTAAAACATCATAATCAGGTATAATCCTTTTTTCATGCTATTTTTTTTTTCTTTTTCTTTTTGTTTTTGTACTTCTTTTGATTTAGTTTATAGTCACCATCCTTACCAAAATTGAACAAAATTAAAAAAACTCGAGTAATGGCTTGTCTCATCTGGGCGGTGCGGCACCGGAATTTCGCAGTCGCCCGAGACTCGCAACCTTATCATATCAAGTGTTGTTTGCAGCACAGAACAAAGTGTTCCCACTTTTTAAGTGACTAAGTGAAACACCGGACCATACCATTTTGGGTAAGCACAGTTCAAATGCTTATGACACCCCATCTACGATCTGGGTCATTAAAAGCCTTCTCCATCGTGAACTTAAGCGTGCGTTTCATCCGGGCCAATTCCACCAGGCCCGTCAAGGTTAAGTGGTACTATAACACTGATCAGCCACTTTCAAAGCCAGAGTGGTACGAGTATACCCAAGAAAAAGACCCAGAAAAATTTGTGCCTTTCTCGGATTATGACAATGCTCGTTTAGAAAGAGCCTACGAGAAGAACGAGAGTACTGTTGATGTACGAGAGGATCGCCTCTTCAAAGTGGAACTAGACAAAATGCAGCTTTCTACTGTTTACTGGCCTGGCCCAGTCTATCAGGTGAGAAGAGGAACTTGGTTTACACGAGATGGATCTCCTCTTTCTGCAACTTTGGCAGAAAAGATCGAGAAAGGATATATCGACGTGAAGGCCTATAAATACAAGTCCGAGGAAACATCAAAGCTGTCTCGTGATTTAACGGCCAAATTTAATAAACAGGTCAAGGAAAAGAATCTGGCAGATGCTGTAGACATCGCAAAGGAAGAAGATGTGGTTGATTTGGGAAATGGCCAAGCTGTTATTTATTTTGATGACGTGTATGGAGCGTTGTTTCCCAAAAACATCTCGGCCCTCCAAGTCAATATCATCCGGTCTTTACAGCCTTCCTATGGCAATCTCATGTCTGTTATTCCAATTCAAAGAGGTTATACCAAGGATTTAGACTCCTCTATCATTGATAGTGTCAAATCTACCAACGTCACGTCCCTTACTGAAATATTCCAATCTGAAGTTGCATCCATGTTCACTAAGGACTCACAATCGTCGGCTTTAAGTGACTCTGCCAATAAGCCAGATCAAAGCAAATTATTAGAGAAAGTTCTTGAGGCTGATTACAAAAATGATGAATCGGAATATTACTCCAAGAGAGATGTCGACCACTTGGTGTTTTGTGTTCATGGAGTAGGGCAGCTACTTGGATACAAGTACGAGTCCGTTAATTTCACCCACAGCGTGAACGTCATGCGTTCGACAATGAAGGAGGTATTTTCCAACGAGGTGAAATACCAGCAATTGGCCTACGGATCGGATTTCGACTCTAAAAATGAGGGACAAAAGGCAAATAATAAAATCCAGATACTTCCAATTTCTTGGAGGCATCGTGTTGCATTCCATCCTCGCAAACCAGGTGAGATCGACACGCAGAATGGCAAGAGTAAACTACCAACTTTGACACAAATTAACGTTGAGGGCGTCAAGCCATTGAGAAATATTGTGGGTGATGTTATTTTGGACGTTTTACTATATTACGAGCCAGTGTACGTTAAGCAAATAATGGATGCTGTTCTGTCAGAGCTTAACCTAGTTTACAAGACATACTTAGAACGGAACCCAGACTTCAAGGGGAAAGTTCATTTATTTGGGCACTCGCTCGGATCCGCTATATGCTTCGATTTGTTAAGTCAGCAAAAGGAAGGCGACAACGATTACAAGCTTGATTTTGATGTGGAAAACTTGTTTTGTGTGGGGTCCCCGGTTGGAATGTTCGAGGTTCTCAAGCAGAAAAATATAAAACCCAGGAGTGAAGTGAATGATTGTGACATAAGCTTGGAGGCCAATTTTTCTTCACCCAAGTGCAAAAACCTATACAATATCTTTCACCCATGTGACCCAGTTAGTTACCGCATGGAACCTCTCGTTGATGTGAAGTTCGCGGATGTGAAGGCAGACGAGGTCCCGTTTGCCCTCAAAGGATTTAATACCCAAGTTCAGAATTTGACTTCTTTGGGGGACGACCTTCAAGAGAAATTTTATCTGGCATCAAATTGGTTTAGAAAAAGCCCTACAGATGAAGAACAAAAGCAGGAAATAAAGAAGCCTGGAATAGATGACGAGAATGCCTTGGGTGATATAATTTCCACCTTGACTAGCCCCGGCCAGCCAAAACCAACATCGCGCAAAACAAAAACAGAGGTTTTTGATGAAACTGCCATGGGATCTGTTTTGAAGTTGAATAAGACTGGTAGAATCGACTACAGTTTACCGATGGGCGTGTTCAGTATTGCCCTTGTCTCCGCAATCAGTGCACATATTTCATATTTTGAAGACGAGGAGACGGTTGGATTTGTGATGAAGGAAGTCCTCAGCTCCCATGAGCCGCCGGTAAAGTCCAGAAAAGTCATTGTTTATAGCTAAAGTTAATTCCCCGGTTGCTTTTTAACATTATATTTCATTCCATCTGTTATCACCACGCACTACACATATATTTGCAGTATTACTCGACCAACAAATCATCTATACTTTGATCTGCATCTTTTTCAATCAACTTCAACATGCCCTCGGGCAAAATCGGAATGCCTTCTGAATCCAAAACATATCTGAATGGCATCTCGGTGGACTCATACTTGTTGTATCTGATCTCAGGGTAGTCGATGAACTTGATGTCCTCGAATTTTGTCTGTTTCTCAATGATGATTTGAGTTGTTCTGATTGCAGTATCAGTCGTCATTTGCAAAGCACCTAACCTTCTACCGGCAAAACCATACTTTTTTCTTAAGATACCAGTGCGATCAATACGAGGATGAGATCCCAAAATTCCCCCAAAGACAAAGTAGTCAAATTGAGGTGCATCGCCCGGAGTCAACTCCTCGGTGGCAGCTGGATCAAGCAAACAAACACGGTCATATTTCAAACCGCCATCGAGTGTGATGCACTCGTCGGTTGTCCATTGTAAACCTAAAGCAAGAAGTCTGTCTGGGATGTCTTTCTCGGTTGTGCCTTTAGGAAGAGATGTCAAAATGAGGTTTTCCTTGCCAACATCCCTGATGATTTGGGAATACTCGAGAATGACCCACTCTGAGAATCCCTCTTCCATGTGTTCTATAACGTATTTCATTTTAGACAATTTAGTTGGAAAAAGTTTTGGGATAAGATCAACTCCGTGTCTACCTAGGATTACACCGATGCCCATTGCGAGCCTCATTATATCACGTGACCTTCTGACGGCAGGCTGATAATTTTTCACAGAATCAGAGAAGATAAATTCACAACAAATTGATCATGAGCGAGATTGCATTTTTTTTATTGAAACACTCTATTAAGTTAGCCAAATGATTATAGAAAGGGAAAATGAGTTTACTTCTTACAACAGGCTGAAGTTTCAGAGAATGCCAACCTCGACGACTTGTCCACACTCAAAGTGCAAGTGTCGGTCCCGGCAGCTCCGTTCTTTACTTCAGTTGTAGTTCTAGCGTAAGATGG
Organism: Metschnikowia vanudenii; assembly: GCA_030583145.1. Taxonomy (NCBI): domain Eukaryota; kingdom Fungi; phylum Ascomycota; class Pichiomycetes; order Serinales; family Metschnikowiaceae; genus Metschnikowia; species Metschnikowia vanudenii. The sequence goes on along the minus strand of JAJMHT010000001.1, from coordinate 157,436 downwards.
TTTGACATCAAGAACAGGATTTTCGGTGAAGAAATGTCTAGGGCGCAACATAAGATCGAAGATTTCCGTTGGCATAACAGGGAAGTCCTCGGGAGAAGGAAAGTGAGTGATACCGAAAGTGTGGAAGAGAAGAACGTCGGTGTTTTCCACTTTCTCGGATCCATCACCAATCCATTCCCTCATACCTCTGGCACCATCTCCAGACCATTGTGCAACGTGGTCTCCAGATGGGTACAATCTACCGTATCCCAAACCTTCGTCCTTGTAAGGAACAACCTCAGTAGTGTATGCTGCCCAAGGGGCTCTCTTTCTTACCAAAGAACCTTCCTTGGCCAAGAGAGGGGATGCCCAAGTGGAAACCAATTTATAGGAAGATGGCTTGCCAGAAAACTTGTTCAATTTGGTTGGGTTGAAGATGTCCCAAGTCCGGGTAGTAGTAGCGTTTGTCAATGATTCACCAACCGTCTTGAAAGTGTTTTTGTGCGCGTAGAATGCGTTACCATACATGTTCTGAGTGGAACCGACCTCACCAGGACCAGCCGTAGCATCAGAAGTAGCAACAGAGTTGTTATCACCATCAATCCTTGGATCCAATCTCAAAGAAAACAAATGCTGATGGTTGTGAGCGTTCACCTGTGGGTAAACTTGGGTACCCCATGGTCCAACATCCTCATCCTCGGCGCAGATAAAGGTGTTCAATATACCCGTCAATCTAATTTCCAACTTGATAGTACCATCTTGTCTGAGAATCCAGTATAAGCAGTACTCGTAGTTTGCGGCAGTGAAGATCTGAGAAATGATCAATTTCTTTCCTCTAGTGACCACAGTGGTTTGGAAATCATCTCTGAAGTCGGAGTGCTTGAACAAGATTCCATCGTCCTCCTCGTGAATACAAACCGCATTCTTCACAGTAAGAACATCTCCCTCTTTATTTGGGAAGTGGGCATCCAAGTAATGAATGACACCCTTGCAGTCACACCCGAGAGCCAAAGGGTTTGTACAATTACCAGCACCATATTCTCCAATGTCCAATGCGTGCTTTCTCTGGTGAGGGAAGTCAGGCGATCCATATGGGACAATCATTTCTGACAAAGAAATTCTATGGAAGAGGGGTCTCACGTTTCCATGATCATTGTAGGTGATATCAGACAAAACGATACCCTCTCTGTAGTTGAATCCAACGTGGAACTTGAAGTTGGACCACTCCATAAGGTTGCCGTCCATCTTGAACGACACGCCTTCTGGTTGGGTAACGTTGTAAGGAGTAGCATCTTGTCTGAAACCGGAAGGATTTTCAGGAGTCCCATACTTCTCAGCAATGTGCTTTGGATGGAAGGAAGAGTGCTTGTGTTTAGAAACCTTTCTTCTTCTGTTTGGGATATCGATGTAAACAACCTTACCTTCGTTCATGTCAACAATGGGGCAAAAGTCCAATGGATGCGAATAGTGGGAATCATCCTCATCAGATCTCCAATACATCAAAGCTTGTTGGAGTCTCCTGGATGCACCCCATCTTTCGTCGTAGCCAATAGTCCAAGCGTCGCAGTAAACGTTCTTCATTTCTTCCTTTGGAACACCAGAAATCTCACACTGCTTGATCACATTGGGGTCAGCTCTAACAATATCTTCAGTGTTCTGGAGATCCAGCGGAGTTAAGATTGGTTGCACACCACCCGTACTCCGGTACTCGACAACGGTCGAAGATTTAATGTCCACGACACCCTCCTGAACACCGTTAAAGTCTTGTTCGACAATCACATAGTATGCCAATCTTGGAGGAACTGGGCCGTTCTTCTCCTTCCATTCATAGTAGGCTCTCTTGATAGGCTCTCTTAACGTGACAGTGTTGAAGATAATGTTCTTGCCTTTGTAAAATTCCGTGACCACAGAACTCACGGCTTTAATTTCCTGGGGGCTAAGAGGGTCCAAAGGGTGAGCTGGGGGAGCTGGGGGAGCAACACTAGAAGTAGCTTGCTTAGCAATCTGTTGTAATCTTTCCATTGATTTAGCGGTATTTTCTATAATGTAAGGAATTAAAAAAAGAAAACTGATTTATTCAAGTGACCAGCTTGGTCATTATATATGATAAATTCACAGAGCGCAGCGCGTATCGTTTTGCCTAAAGCGGTGCTAAAAAGCAGCGGAACCATCACCTGTCGGTGGTAACACCTTCCCAATTAGGTAGTCTGATACGCACGTGGAAGAGTTACTAGTCTTCTGAAAAATTCACAATTGTTGGCCAAAGAGGCAATTTTGCCCTCCTTTTCCCGAGGTACTTCATTAGGTAATACAGATTCAATTAAAAAGAAGGTCAGTTTTATTTCACTGTAAAAATTAGTGTTATCTTTAAATTGAAAATTGTTGACAGGGCTTGCTGCTTGTCAGGTGACCAAATCCGAGTCTTGCGGAATCAGAGGTGATTCGGAATTCCCAGATTTAAAGATTCGGGTTGAACCTCGTGCTGAACTAACTTTCGTAACTTCTGTTTCTATTGATAAAGAAGGACTTAATTCAAATGGTGAATGAGTTTCTGGTTTTTTTTTTTTTTTTTTCTTCTTCTTTTTTTTCTTTATTCTTCAAGAAACATCATATTACCAGAGAGAAATACTCAAGACTCACCAATTCCAAGGGGGTTACAGTACAAAATGTGTGAGAAACTTACCTACATAGCGGTATGAATTGTCAGTGGCACTGTTTGCCCCGTGGTTACATACGCATATCTTTCTTTCGGAATTATTTAATATAAAAAAGAAGGATACCATATAAATGGTTTTGCATCCTTAAATTCCCCACATGAAAGAAAGCGCACCAGGTACAACTACCAAAGTCGCAAACAAAAGCACGGTCACACAATCGCCCAACACCCATTCAAAGAGGTTTATAACACTATCGATCGTTTCTGTTATTTGCTTGGGATTGAAATCTTCCTTCAAAACACTGTTGGTATACTTCATCATGATGTCACCCAATACCGCAGACACGAGGTTCACATTCGGTACGCGAATATCAACGAACGAACGCCATTCCCTTGTGTTGCCGCAAGAAGTGAATATTTTGTAGATATACAACTTTAGGCTGTCATTTGCCTGCACCCATATCATTGCCGAAAGAATCATGAGAAGTATTCCATAAAACTCAATGAAACTCGAAACTGCCAACCTTATATTAGTGCTATCCCTAGGTGAACTGAAACCAAAACTGACAGTACGGCACAATTCAACCCCTGTAAAAAGTGTGGTAGCACCAATTATATGATCAGAACTGACCGTAAAGTCTGCTATGCTTACTAGCTGCATGGGAAACGCGTGTCGAAATGGCTTGGAAAGTAGAAAGACGCTGAATCCTAGACATGAAATCGCCAGTACTGCCTGCCTTTTGCTGGGTAAAAGAAGAAGGCCTAACTCATTAAATTGTTTCCAAAAGAAGGCTTGGCTAAAAGGTCGGGGCTCTGGGAGATGGAATGTAACTTTTTTGGACCTTGTATCTTCTTTCCGCATTAGCTCATCAATGCCCAAGTCACTCTCGCTGCTATTGTCTCTCATACGGCTCTTTCCATTTTGTTCGTATAAAGACGCCATTGCCTCATTCACGCTTCGAAATAACTGGGAATAACTCGAATAAAGGATACAAACCAATAGCATGACCGAGAAGAAATTATCCAAGGCAAACCTGTTCCATAGGTGGGAGTCAAATTGTGGGCAGTTTCTTTTCTCCCTACTCAAGTCCCCCAAATCTGCCCTCCACTGCTTCACCTCCGCTTTAAAATCATCAATGGAAAAGATATAATAGTATGGGACACATACCCAGACAATGAATAATATATGTGTAAAAACATTAGCAAGTGTAACTTGAAGTGTGTTCAACTTTTTCAGCTTCCGTCTAACCAAGCTGAACCAAGAAGTTAGCCCGAGCGATGAAACGGTCACAGCTAGCAAAACGGATTTTGTTCTCGACTCGAAAACACACATGTTGGAATCAATAAACGAATATCAACAATTCAAACGAAGCTGGATCTAATATATGGAGTAATTCCCTATTAAGAAGGATATCTTGATGAAATAAATTTGTTCTTGGAGAGAAAAAAAAAAAAAAAAAAAAAAAACACCGCTAGACTGCTGCTTTATCATATACCCGCAAAAAAAAAAAAACGCAAAAATAGGCTAGACCCTCGCTTTTAACAATGATCGATGCAAATGGAACGAACAATACCGTGCGATGGAATTCAAGCTGCAACCAACAGAACACAATTGAGGGGTATTGAGGAAAAAAAAAGTAGGTAGTATTGAGTCAAAAATATGGTAGATACGGTTTGTTCATCTGTTTATAACTACAAACGCATATTTCTGTATACGAGCGACTTCCCGAAATAGCCGAGCCGGTAAGCCGATCACATCGTACCTAATGGGGAAGAGATCGACGCAAGTCATTAAGGACCCTGAAAAGTGCTGGAGCGCTTACAAACATAGAACAAATTCCTGTGTATACACTAAATTGCAGCAATATTCGTGATCCACCTGGAACCTCGGGCCGAGAACTCTAGTTATGGCCTTCCTTCAAGTACCATTTTTTAAAATAAAAAAAACTACACTTTTCGATATTACTTTAAACCGTGTATTCTCAATAGTTAGAATGAAGTCTACAAGCGACAACAAAAGATGAAATGTACGATAGCGCCAAGCTTTAGGTTGCTTACAACTTGTCGTAGTACTCCTCGTAACCTGGAACCTCTGGCTTTTGACCAGTACGCTCTCTCTTAGCCTTGACAATAGCACCTGGCTTAGAGGTTGGGTCAGTTGGGTCACCACTCAAGACGGCCCAGTGGTCGAAGATCATTTGAGGGAAAGCTTGACCACCAGTAGCTTGTCTCAACTCACCGGAGAAACCGAAAGACTCGTTGACTGGCATGTAGGCCTTGACGGTAAACAATGGAGTACCTGGTCTTTGCTCCTCTGAGATAACTTGACCTCTCTTCTTGTTCAAGACGGAGTAGATACCACCAATAGCGTTCTCTGGACATTGAATCTCGACCAAGAAAACTGGCTCTTGGATAGCTGGCTCAGCCAACAACATAGAAGCGTAGGTAACTCTTCTCATGGTTGGGATGATTTGACCACCACCTCTGTGGATAGCATCAGCGTGCATAGTAACATCCAAGATGTTAATTCTGACGGATCTGACATCCTCACCGAAGATTGGACCTTCCTTGGTAGCCCATTGGAAGGCAGCGACAACAGAGTCCTTAATTTCGTTCAAGTATTGAACGGCCTTGGTTTGGTCGACAACAACGTTAGGACCTCTACCGTCTGGACCGAAACACCAGATCTTTCTGGCGTCAGTGACATCCCAACCGTGCTTGTCAGCCAAAACTCTGGCTCTGGCCTTGAAATCGTCAGATGGGTTGATAACACCAGACTCAATGTCTTGAGAAACCTCCTCATCCAAAGGTTGAGCCTTAACGTAGATTCTGTTATGCTTGTTTGGAGACTTAGACAAAGCAACCATGGAAGACTCGGATTGAACAGTCTCTCTGTAAGAGACAACTGGGGCAGACTTTCTCAATGGGACGGCAGCGTGGTCGTTCTCCAAATCGTTCAAACAAATCTCCAAGTGCAATTCACCGGTAGCGGCGACAATGTGCTCACCAGACTCAGAAATAGAAGTCAAAACACATGGGTCAGACTTGGACAATCTCTTCAAACCTTCGACCAACTTAGGCAAGTCGTTGGCGTTCTTGACCTCAACAGCAACTTGCACAACTGGGGAGACAGAGAACTTCATGACCTTCAAGTTGTGAGCGGTCTCGGAAGTGGTGATGGTACCAGACTTCAACAAGAACTGGTCAATACCAACCAAACCGATAATGTTACCAGCTGGACAGTCGTCGATTTGCTCGACAGATCTTCCCATCATCAAGACAGTTCTTTGAATAGACTTCAAGAACAAGTCCTCCTTCTTACCGACGTGGTAGTTTGGACCTTGGATTCTGACCTTTTGACCAGACTTGGCGGTACCGGCGAAAACACGACCGAAAGCGTAGAATCTACCCTTATCAGAAGTTGGGACCATCTTGGAGACGTACAACATCAAGTCGGCCTTAGGGTCACAGTTTCTGATGGCTTGACAGTGGACATCGTCAGATGGACCTTCGTACAAAGTCTCAGCTCTGTAAGCTTGAGCAGTAACTGGGGATGGCAAGTGGATGACAATCATCTCCAACATAGCATCGGCAGCTGGCAAGAACTTTCTCATGACAACCTTCAACAAAGCCTTACCCTCCAACTCCTTCTCGTCGGCCTTCAAGTTGATCTCCAACTTCTCCAACAAGGTTGGGATCTCCTCCTTCTTGAAGTTCATGATAGAAGAGAACAATCTGAAGATTGGGTCCAAGACGAACATGTTGAAAGCTCTCTCCAAGGTCTTTCCATCAGCATCCTTGTCCTTGTTGGTCCACTTCTTGGTCTTTGGGTTGAAGAAAGAGTCACCCCACAATCTCTCCATCATCTTGGATCTGTCGACACCGAACTTCTTAGAGTATCTGATGGCGAATTGTCTGACAGTGAAAGCCCAACCGTGCAAACCGGAACCGAAGGCAACGGTACCCTTCTCTGGGAAAACTTGAGCGTCACCAAGGGTTGGCTCAGTGTAGGTAGAGATGATAACGTTAACGGACTCAACAGTTCTGGAGAAAGATTGGTACAAGTCCTCCTTGGTGACTTGCAACTCCAACAAAGCTCTGTCGACCTTGTTAATGATAACAACAGGCTTAATTCTCTCTTGCAAGGCTTGTCTCAAGACAGTCTCAGTTTGGACACAGACACCCTCCACACAGTCGACGACGACCAAAGCACCATCGGTAACACGCAAAGCAGCGGTAACTTCAGAAGAGAAGTCAACGTGACCTGGGGAATCAATCAAGTTGATCAAGAAGTCGTTACCCTCGGTCTTTTGCTTGATCTCCTTGCAGTCATCGTCGTTCAAACCAGCGTACAAAGAAATGGCAGTAGACTTGATAGTAATACCTCTCTCTTGCTCATCCTTTCTGGTGTCCATAAATCTGGCGTCACCAGCCTTGGCAGCAGAGATAATACCGGCCTTTTGGACCAAAGAATCGGTCAAAGTAGATTTACCGTGATCGACGTGAGCAATGACGGAAATGTTACGAACGTTCGTAACCTTGTCCATCAAGCCACGGATTTGGTCAATAGTGAAAGCAACTAAGATGATGTTAGTACTGTACAGTAATGATGGTACAGTCAGTTTGACTGTGGACAGATAGTTCCTTTTTTTTTTCAAGCTTTTGGTTCTGCGTAGCTAATAGTCAAAAACAATTTCAAATCTAAGTTTGCCCCCGAAGTTGACAGTTGGCAGAAATGGAAAGCAGCATAGCAGAAACACGCTGACAACGAAGACCTTATCTGTTTCATGCTGCTGAGACGACAGCTCATCGAGACACATACCCATTTTGAACTTTTAGTGATGTCTGACTGTAAGAACAAAAGAAGGAAGTAGTTGGAAGGCTTTTTCTCCATGTGGCCCTCGCAGCGCATCAGGAGAAAATTTTTTCTGTGGGTAATCGCGCATTCCGCTGGGTAATTCTGAGACCAGGTTACCCGCACTGCAAGCAATGGCGGGGGATTCGCGGGAAGTGGCCACATGGTATTGGGTGATGAAAAGACACGAAATTCCGTATTAAGATCTCCTGAGCTCAATTTGGGTCCTAATTTAAAAATAATATAAGAACATCACTGGTTCTTAAATATTTAATGCTGTGTTTTTCGATACTGCTAAAAAAAACTGTAAAATAGAAATTAGTATAGTCAATCTTCCGTCATTTCCTGAACAAGGCATACGGTTTTGAGCCGAGGTCCGGAAATCACTAGAGTGGTTTCGATTTGAAGCCAGGTCGTGGTCACTGGTATTACAGAGAGGGGAACTGGAAAGGCGCACGGGCAAGGAAAAAAAATCGGAAAAAGTAAAGATGCGCTTACTATGGAAATCACCGGGTAGCATTTTGTAGTATTGAATGGAGGGTAAATTTTTCTTTCTATTATTCACCGTATAGTCTCCGGTTGAATCCGCCTTCAAGAATCTTCCCAGTATTTTTGACATTTTTGGCGGCTTTTACTTTTTCTTGGTGGGGGATGCATCTAGTGCTTTGCTTATCTCGCACATGCCGAGATGCCGTTGGTATATTACGCGGGAGCAGAATGCGATTGTAAAATTACGGTAGACTCGGATCTGAACATACATTCCCGCACCAGAAAGAAAAGTGAATGGATTTACTCGGCTCCAATTTATTGGAATGATCTAAACACATGTGATCCGGTGAAAAGCTTAAAATCTTTTGTAAATTCCAATACTACAAACGATATTTTTCGGCAAGACATTTCTCCTATTTTCTGGACTTACTCGCTACGATCTCTCGGAAGCCTTGCGGCTCACGATGATAACTGGAGTGTAAAGTAAAAATGATTGGATTAGCTTTTGAGAGAATTTACTTCTGTTTAGATATTCCAATACCATCAACATGCATATAAAAAGACTAACATCACACAATTCTTGTCTTGATATTTGATATGGAACCCTTTGTGGTATTTTGACAGAAGCAAAAGGTATCTAACTCTGGGAGTCAGTACTGCATTCATCGGACAAAGTCAAAAATAATTCCTCAGCCTAGCATGTGCAAGCACCGAAGTTTTCAACCGCTATTCATATTCAGTTTAAACCCAAAATGTCGATTACAGTGCTTATTTCTGGGTCTGGTTCAAATCTCCAAGCTCTTATTGATGCACAGAAAAGCTCAGTCTTGAAAGGAAAGATTACACAAGTCATCTCTAGTAGCGAAGATGCATACGGCTTACAGAGAGCTGCCAACTTCTCTGTTCCATCCAAGACACACGTCTTGAAGAACTACTACAAAGGCACAACCAAGGAGGATAAAGAACTTCGTCGCCAGAAAAGAGAACAATTCAACAAAGACTTGGCGAACCTACTCATATATGGAAACATTTCAGGTAGTGATGACTCTTCTTACTCCAAGCCTGACTTGATTGTGTGCGCAGGATGGATGCTCATCTTGTCTCCGTCTGTTTTGACTCCATTGGCCAACGCCGGAATTTCCATTATCAACTTACATCCTGCGTTGCCTGGTGCATTTGAAGGAACTCATGCGATCGACCGTGCATGGAAAGCCGGCCAGGAGGGCGAGATCACCAAAGGTGGTGTCATGATTCACAAAGTCATTGCGGAAGTCGATAGAGGAGAGCCCGTTTTGGTGAAGGAGCTCGATTTAATCAAAGGAGAGACCCTCGAGCTGTATGAAGATAGGGTCCATAAGGTGGAGCATCAGGCCATCGTAGAGGGCACAAACATTGTCTTGCAAGAATTGTCCTCTGCTTAAAAAACTATAGACTTTTACATAGAGGATCAAGATGGCATGTATCAAGTAAAGCACAAAGGGAAAAAATTAGAAAATATGCAAATCATTTTAAATAAATACTGTGTCTATCGCATGTTTATATTGAATAAATACTTTGTGGAGGGAAGTCTCTTTACAAGTTCTTAATGACTTCCTCGGTGAAGTGAGAGGTGCTAGCAGTACCCTTCAAGTCACCGGTTCTGTTGGCAGGACCAGAAGCAATAGTCTTCAAGACAGCGTTCTCGATCTTATCGGCATCCGAGTTCAAAGACATGTGTCTCAACATCATACAAGAGGACAACAACAAGGCAGTTGGGTTGGCCAAACCCTTACCGGCAATGTCTGGGGCGGAACCGTGGACGGCTTCGAAAATAGAAACCTTGTTACCCATGTTACCAGAAGGAGTCAAACCCAAACCACCAATCAAACCGGACGACAAGTCAGACATGATGTCACCGTACAAGTTAGGCATGACCATGACAACATCCTTGTAGTCAGCTGGGTCAGCGGTCAATTTCAAGGAGGTGTTGTCCAACAATTCGTAAGACAATTTGACGTCAGGGTACTCCTTACCGACCTCCTTGGCTGTCTCGACGAACAAACCGTCGGACAACTTCATGATGGAAGCCTTGTGGACAACAAGGACATGGGGCTTGTTAATGCTCTTGGCGTACTCAAAAGCGTATCTGATAACCTTCTCGGAAGCTGGCTTGGTGATCAATTTGATGGATTGAACGACACCTGGGACAATTGTGTGCTCGATACCGGAGTACTCACCCTCAGTGTTCTCTCTGATCAAGACGGTGTCGACGTTCTCGTATGGGGTGTCGTAACCAACAATGGATTTACATGGTCTGACGTTGGCAAACAAGTTGAAAGTTCTTCTCAAAGTCAAGTTCATCGAGGTGTGACCCTTTCCGACAGGCGTAGCCAATGGACCCTTCAAAGCGACCAAGTTTCTGTTAACAGAGTCCACGGCATCTTGAGGCAAGGTGGTCTTACCGTTAATCAAAAGAGGTGTAACATCAACAGGCTCCCACTCAATAGGAACATTGGCAGCAGCGTAAATGTCCTTGACAGCTTGAGAGATTTCCACACCAATACCGTCACCCTCAATCAAAGTAACAGTGTATTTACCGTTAGCCTTCTTGGCACCGGTGAACTGACCAGCGATGTAAGATCTGGTAAATTTAGGTGCAACGGATTTTGCGCTAGCTAATTGTCTGAACATTGTGAAATATGCTTGTGGTGTTCGGAAAGAAGGTGAAGCAGAAGAAATTGGAATATGGAAACAGACCAGGATTCGGATCCGGGTGCTAGGGCACGAAAAAAAGATTTTTGGTGTCCAATCAGCGCGCGCCAAGTTATTCGGGGCCGACGTAACTGGGTAGAATATGAAGGGTCCAGGGACCCAGCAGGGTAAAGAAAACAATCATAAATATTTGAAATTACCATAGGTGACGCTCGACGTAAGCCTCTTGTATCCGTTCCAAGAACTTAATAATTTGATTTCTAAGAGAGAAGAGAAATTCTACAAGAGTTTTCTTGCATACTTGCGTTTTGCCCTGTCTAACTTCGGGCTGGGGTGCTCGGCGAAAGACGTACTCCGAGAGCCGTGGGGCAATTTCGCGTGTTTTTTTTTTTTTTTTTTTTTTTTTTTTTTTTTTTTTTTTTTTTTTTTTTTTTTTGTATTGTTTTTTGCGGCTTCTTGAGTGGATGAATTAATTTGACAGCTTGATGGGTTTTCTTCGAGCATAGTTCACAAGTGTGCCAATCACGAATTTCACCTTACTATTAACAAAACTTTGAGAGTGATGAATCAAACTATCCAGGATAAAACAAAAAAAAAAAGATATAGTGAAAATAGAAATAGAAATAGAAATAGGAAGAAGTTTGGGTTTCCCTGGCAGTTAAAACTGTATTTTCATGTATGCCCAAAGAAAATGACACTGTTCTATTGTACGCACACTGAGGTTTTTCTCATTCGGGTTTTTAGACATTTACAGTGTTCAACCCCAAATTTCAACCTCCGTCCGTACCATTTTGATTAAAAATTGGCCTTGCCATAGCATTTTGAAGTTGAACCAGGTTTAGAATGTGACTTACTAAAAGTAAGAAATAAGCGTGAGTAGTTTTCAAAGGTCGACGTGTTACATTGCCCAAAGAATTCAAGTTTGGTGTTAGAAAAGTACCGCACCAAATCCTTTGAGCTTTTTCCCCACTATACAGCCCCTTCATTATATGATAATAAGGGTAGCCTACTTGCCTTTGCAAAATTAAATACTTTATTTTTTGTACATGTAATGAAGGTTAACGCGAGAGAATTCCGACATAGTTAAATAAGTGTCTCAGCATCAACACCCCGGTTGTACGAATGATTTTATGCATAGGTCGATAAAGTTGGCTCAAAGTTTAGCCCGCTCGAGTCACATCTTAATGACAGCTCTGACACAGTTGCCGTCATGCATGTCCTCAAAAGCGGTGTTGATCTTGTCCAAAGCGTGTCTGTGTGTAATGAACTCGTCAACCATCAACTTACCGTTCATGTAGTCTTCGACCATTCCTGGCAATTGAGTTCTACCCTTAATGCCTCCGAAAGCAGAGCCCTTCCATACTCTACCAGTAACCAATTGGAATGGTCTGGTCGCGATCTCCTTACCGGCAGCTGCAACACCGATAATGATGGATTGACCCCAACCCTTGTGGCATGCCTCCAAAGCTTGTCTCATGATTTCAACAATACCAGTACAGTCGAAAGTAAAATCGCATCCTCCATCAGTCATCTCGATCAATTTTTGCACGATAGTGGTACCCTCTGGCAACTCCTTTGGGTTGACGAAATCGGTTGCACCAAACTTGTCTGCCCATTCCTTCTTGTTGTTATTGATATCGACGACAATAATCTTCTTGGCCTTCCTAAGAGCGGCACCTTGGATGACCGATAAACCAACACATCCAGCACCGAAGACAGCAACAGTGTCACCCTCTTGGACATTGGCGGTGACAGTGGCAGCACCGTAACCAGTAGTGACACCGCATGCCAATAAACAGACACTTTCAATAGGAGCCTTCTCGTTGATGGCAACAACAGAAACGTCGGCCACAACAGTGTATTGGGAGAATGTGGAGCATCCCATGAAGTGGAAAAGGTCCTTTCCTTTGCATTTGAATCTGGAGGTTCCATCAGGCATCACACCCTTACCTTGAGTTTCTCTCACTGATCCACACAAGTTTGTCTTTCCTGATTTACAGAACTTACATTCTTTGCACTCTGCGGTATAAAGAGCGATGACGTGGTCACCGACCTTCACGTTGGTAACACCTTCACCCACTGACTCGACGATTCCACCACCTTCGTGACCCAAGATGGCGGGGAAAGCACCCTCTGGGTCCACTCCAGATAATGTGTAAGCATCTGTGTGGCAAACACCAGTATCGGTGATTTTGATTCTCACTTCGTGGGCCTTTGGTGGGTCCACTGTGATCTCCTCGAGAGACAATGGCTTGCCGGCTTCCCAAGCGACAGCGGCTTTACATGTAATGGTCTGATGTTAGCATGGCTTGTTTTGTAAATGAAAAGATAATTGAAAAACAAAAAAAAAAAAGTAATTAAGTAAGAATTTTAATAGAGAGGGTAATTTTCGAGTGACCCTATCGGGAAATGAATCCCGATGACCAACAGGGTGTTTAAAGTCGAACGCAGAACAGTTGAACGGAATTTTTTTCACTATAAGGCGCTCTCAATTCCCATTTTTTCGATCTTTCGTTTTCGCTTTTATCTTGCTGAAATTAAACATACTTTTCCGACAGTGGATGACATATTAATAGACTATGAAGAACTTTCAATAGGTTTGTCAGTTTCAGAGATAGGAGACGATTCCGCGGTATATATAGGGACGTCTGCCCAGAGATAGCGGCAAATTTTTGCCCCTCCGGGACATTATATCCGCCACCCATCGTGCACTGTCTGTGCGGAATGTGGGAGCGAGTTTGCTCTTTCGGTAAATCAATCCCGCAACAATCTAATCTGCATCAGACGATGCATAAAAAAAAGTTGGGCTGGGTCTTTTATATTTTTCAGACAAAACCTTCCGATATACCTGCCTGGATTTTTGGAATATTTTCGGAAGATTCTAGGCTGGGATTGAAACTACTGACTCAACCTTAAAAACATACGGAATTCTTGGTAACTCACTTTGAGAAAAATCAAAAAGGGGACTTTGCTATAACTTTCTTAATGAGGCTTCTCGAATTACTTTCATGTCTTGTCGAATCTAGCCCAGTCTGATATACCGATTCGATTACATTACATTTTTCATTGATCAGTCTTTGAAAACGGGTTGCACTAGTCTCCATGAGAATTAAACTCTGAAGTTACAAGATTATATTGCCATAAAAAAAACATTCATCAATCGTGGATATACTACTTAAAAATTCCAACCTCTACTTACAACACAGCACCAAAGCCGAATGTCAACTTAATAGCTCTCACGTAGTAATCTTGGAAGTTGCCTCTAACCCTGTCTTCTTCACCAATGGGAATTCCTGACCATTTCACGACCATCGTAGTTTCCCCAGCTCCTTGTTTCAATTGTATGTCGAGCTCGGCAAAGTGTCCCGTTCTCCATGAATCTAGTCTCCAAGCCTGGCGAATTCTTTCGTTGGTCACCAACTCGAGGATTTTACCCGAAATTGAACCACCAAACAATTGAAATTCGGAACCTTCTTTGGCTTGGATCTGTGCATTGGATCTCGACCATGCAGAAACCCTTTGAGAGTCCAAGAGAGTAATGTATAGTTGCTCTGCTGTCGTGTTGAATGTAGGTTCCAAATGCAAGGTGGAAGTGTTGTATCTTGGAACATTCGAATTGGAACCATCAGACACTGTTGCTTTTGTTGCTGGGGCTGGTACTGGTACTGGCTTCTTTGATTCCTCTGCGGATTTTGATCCTTTGGCTTGCAATACCGATTGGTTTTCTTTAGTGAACTTTGACTGAACTTGGTTGCTTTCATGCTGTATGTCAGATCCATGCTCTTTAATCAAATCCTTGCCGAATTGCATTAAGACCGACTTGATCTGTGGCAATAAATCCTTTTTGATGTTCGCTCTCATTTTCTCGGAATCTCTGTCCTCATTATAAATACTGATATCAAACTGAAGATCATCCTCTTCTGTATCATAAGCCAATTCGGGTACAGTTATACTTCCTTTGAAATCCTTGTTCTTTGCAGAAGCACCCTCAATGTTCATGACAATTCTGAGATCAAAAATGGAAATAACTTTGCCCTTTCTCTGGCAGACTTCCACGTCTCCTTCAAGCGATGAGACCGACTTTACTTGGACATCTCTGTCATCATCAGTCTTAGCGGACAAGCCGATCAAATTATTGTTGAAATAGACTTTAGACCAGTCAATGCAATTTTTGTCGACCCAGTGCCAGTTGTTCGGATTATTGACCACCATGACTTGTAGATTATTTAGCGCAGATGTTTTCCACGTAAGTTGACAAGTTGAAATTGTACACTGATAATGTCTACAATACTAGGCAGAACTGCTGCGCTATATGTATTCGCGGTATGGTTCTAGAAAAATCCACTGGACGGCTCAAAGTAGCGCACTTAGCCATGACTTGCATCTTTTTCATTTTTGTTTTTATTTTTAACGTTCTTTCACAAATATAGTTTTATTAATTGAATCTGTTTACTTAAATTTAGTATTCTTTTTTATTTTATTTGGTTTTCTTTTCGGTTAGATATTCATCAAAATACGTAAACTGGTATCGTGTCTGATGTATCTAGGCATCCACTTCCATTGCGTCTGAACGGCCAAAATCAATCACGGTCTCCTCGACATCCACAATGTCGCGTATGCTCTGTCTCAATACGGCTGTAGTTCCACGAGCAAACTTGTATGATCTCTCCTTCGCAGCTCTCACGTTTGGCGTCAAGTAGTTTCTGAGTAATTCGGCATCCTTACCTACCTCCAACACGCAGACGTCGACATTAGAACCAGAACCCAAATCGTTCCAGATACCTGCCTCGATAGCATCAGCGCACAATTTAACGGCTTCATCTCTGGTCATGTCTGGCTTCCAGTTCAATTCTAAAACTGCCATTGCGGCCAACGAACCCGATCCCAACGACTGGTATTCTCCGATATCTGTTGATCCGTGTGCTTGCACAGACATTAAATGGGCACCACTTGGGTCTACACCTGCACAAATTAAGTAGGCACCCAAGTGACCTTGATATTTGAACAAATGTTGTTTCAACATAGTCAATGCCGTAATCACACGGGGCTGACGAGATTGCCACATGGAATGCAATTCGAGGTTCAGGGCAATCAACTGCGTCACCATCTCGGTATCTGCAGCGGTACCAGCACCAGCACACCAGATTTTAGGGGCCAATCTATGCAATTTTTCACAGTTTTTGTCGGCGACAATGCTACCTGCGGTGGCTCTCGTGTCTGCCGCAATGACCACACCACCTTTGAACTTACACCCCACGATAGTGGTACCAGTAGACGTTGCTTTAGGTTGAGCGTAACCTCTAGTGGATAAGAACTGGTTTCTTTGATAGTTGTCGAAGGAAAGGCCAGGCATGTTGGATATTTAGCAAGTTCCACGGGTGGTTCTCTATTATTGGTGAGGGTGAAGCAGGTTCAAATATATGGCCGCGACGTATGTGATCACCTCTTGGCTTGTTTGGAGATTCTCGGATAATGATAAAAGAATCAAAAGTTACGAGTCAATAGCACGGTTTCTTTTTGTGAGTGTTTGAATGATGGAGGCGAGAAAACTCGATTATACGTTTAAGTGGCGTAACGTTCACTCAGTAGCTCCTGTGGGCCATGTGAGCTTTCGCACCGCGAGCCGGGGCCTTTGCACTGCCGTAGTGCGCGGCGAGAAATCAGTTAACAAAATCTGTGATCCTGCTGGCCAAGCGCGACTTTGTCTCAGTGCCCAAAACTCTTGGCTATCACGACTATACCGACCTCTTGACCAATTTCTACTGCCGTGCATGACTCATGGAGAGTTTTAAATTTATCACGCCTGCTCGAGTCAAGGTATTGCTAGTTCCCTTGGGTGGAATTTCTCAACGTGAGTTTGCTCACTACACTGAGATCTTCCAATCCGTCACAGACATTAGGCTACTAGACGTCTCACCTATCCCAGAATGCCGTTTTTTCAACCCACAAGAATTCCTGCAAGGGAGAATATTCCTTAGTCCATCTGTGGATTTGCCCAGCGAAGAGACTTCATTCCTTGAAGATTTTGAGCCCTTCAGAAAAACATTCATCGTTGTTGGTATTGCTCTACATCTGCCTTCTGTCCAGAATCAAAAGGACGCTCTTGAAACGTTAAAAGCCCAACATTCGGCAGCCATTACACATAACATTATCTATTATAAATCTATGTGTCAAGAAAATGCTCAAAAGGAGGTTTTCCACATTAGTGAAGAGTCTGAACAGGTCTCTACTTCTATTGAGACTGTGATTTGTGATATCATACAAAACTTCCTCAAAGCATTAGACGCGTATGCGTCTTCTTACGAGAGTATTACTCTCCGCTCGCCAATTTCACTCACTGATAGCAGTGTATTGACGCGGACTATCAATCAAGCACAGAAGAGACTCAGCTCTGGGCTGTCTTTCAAGACGCTGTTTTCAAATGGGCAAAGTGTCACTCCTTTGGCCAAAGATCTGAAGTTAAAATCTCTGCAAAGGCAAACCGGACGACAAGCTAAACTCATGGGAAATTTCTTTCTTTTAGCTGGCCGAACTCATGATGCATTTCAATATTTTACGGATGCTGCCATTAACGCAAAAAAGACAGACGATCATCTTTGGCTCGCGAGTGCTTTAGAAGGACTATCTGTTTCCGCTGTGATTCTTCTGTTTTTGGGTCTTCCCCATCAAATACAAAACCCAATGTTCGCAACGGTTCTCCAGATCCACAAGTCAAAGGGCCTACCTTTGATGAAAGCAACCAGCAAAGTCTCATTAGAATCAGTCGTCTCAAGGCAAAGTGTTCTGGTAGCTACACCAAGAAATTCTACAAGCAGCTCTTTGAGTTTAGGTGGTCTCCAGACCAACCAAAATACGGATGTTTCTCAGATCCAAGTGATCGAATTTCTTCTTCTTCTTGCCCTGAGATGTTCTCATTATTATAAGGTGAGCTCTGCAGATATAGATGATTGCGTTCCGGACATTGTATTTGTTGAGTCTCTCTTGCGAAATGTGAAACTCATGGTAACGATCTTTTTGTCAAGCTCTGGTGATTCATCCGCTATAATTGGGACGTTGGTTGGTCTTGACTCTACCAAAAATGAAGGAGGGGGTGCTGAATTTCACTTGCTGAAAAAAAGCATTACCTCAGAAATTGACCAAATATTTGCTTTACAGCTAAACCAACTCGAAATTACTGTTCAATGTCGAATCTATTGTGCATTAGCTTCAATCTATAATGATTTGGGTCTCCAAAGAAAAAAGGGACTAGTCCTTCGTCTTTTATTGGATATTTTAATACCCAAAGTCTCGACAATAGAGCAACATGATAAGCTGGGTGAAGGGGGACCCTTGAAATCCATTAAGAACATTATCGAGCTCCTTTTCAGCATTTATCATATAGATAGAGATACTGAAAAATCCGATGTTCTGGCTTATAAGCACTATAATGACTGGATAGTCTTACAACTCCTGCTAATCAAAGTGTGCCTTCGAATTGTTGAAACTTTTAGGGACTATGATACCCTAATAAAATTGTGTGTCCTTACTTTAAGCAGATTTACACATTGTCTTCCCGTTGAAGACCAGATTAAGTTGAGGGATAAACTCTCGTGGTTGAGCGTCGTCTCGAAACGTGGTGTAACCAATATTGAAATACCACATCCTGATCCTTTCCTTATCCGAGACTCCAAGTTTATCGTACAGTCAAGAACAACTAACCTCGTTCCCTTTGGTGTTGATGAATCTAGCCTAGCTGCCAAAGGCGGGGATCAAGAAAATTCTGTTTTTTTCGATCCCTACAGAAAATCTTCAAAAGCGATAAATATGGACAGAGTCATATGTCAAAATGAAGTGTACCAATTGCGGGTTGTTCTACAAAATCCCTTTTACTTTGGTCTTGAAATTCAATCGATCAAGGTCGTTGCCGATGACGACTTTGAGGTTGAAACACTTGAGTCCTTGTTAAAAGTTGATTCTGTTTGGCCAATTAACCAAAGTCTGGGGGTCTCAGGTAATGGGAAAAAAATCGCGATTAAACCCAAACCCACTATCAATGATATGAAGCATTTGAGTAATAGTGATGGATTCACAGTACCTTCAAGTTCAATTGCCGAAGTTATCATTAGTTTCCGGCCTTTGGTTGCCGGTCGATTACAAATAAAAGGGTTCAATGTTGCATTTGGACACTCTAAACCTCAGTTTTTTTACATTGTGGACAATGAGAAATTTTGTAGCATTGAAAAGTTGACCTATGGTGCAGTTGAAAGCCCTTCGAATGATTCTCAAAACTTTGAAAATCTTTTCCTGAATTTGCTGATAAGTGGATCTGGTAACAGGATTAGTAAAAAGGTGGTCTCTCTCATTGCTATTCCTTCGCAACCAACATTGACTAATATCAGCAAAGCAACAATGAATAATTGGACAATGCTTATTGAAGGTGAAATTCAGACTTCTTCTTTGCAGTTGAGAAACTGCTCAAATGAGGTTGTTAATTACTTGTCAATTTCACTTTGGGACTCGACCATGGATTCCATAAACTCTATGTTAAACCTGGCTGCTCAGCAAAACAATCTTAGTGCAGCCGAAGTCTACGAGCTTGAATGGCTGTTGTTGGAGAAAAAAGCTCTATGCGTGACCAACAAGGCAGAAATCGCCTCAAAATATAGGTTGGTTCAACCTGGTGATGAAATGAAGATTGACTACGATATCATCGGAAAACGGACAATGACACAACTGAAATTAATCCTCGAATATGGGAGAAAAGTTCTGGATGGCCAAGATGAGAGTTTTTTAAAAAGATTAGTCATTCCCTTCAACGTCTCTGTGCATCGTTCGTTGGAAGTAATTTCCAATGACATCATTCCAATCTTCCCTTCCTTCTGGCAAAATTCTCCTGAGTTGAAAACAAACATTGCTGCAACTCAAAAAGCAATGGCTACTTCGCTTGAATTTTTATCAGGTATTCAATCATCGTCAAATGAGGAAGTGTCGGACTATTGTTTATTGGTCCTAGATATTAAGAACTTTTGGAAAGACAGTTTAACCGCCAAGATCATGAACAATATGGGCTCAGGAAAGGACTTCATTATAGAGAGCTGCATTCTCCCCAACAAATCGGCGAGGGTGTTCATTCCAATCAGAAAAATCGGTGGTGAACTAATTAAGCCTCTCAAAAATATTCCATCATTGCGGAAAAAACAATTCATCAAGAACTATAGTATAACTGAGGATGAGGAAAGTGAAATGAAGAAGTCTTTTTGGTCTAAAAATGAAATTCTTAAAAACTTGAAAGGTACGTGGTACACTACTGACAGTTCTACGGAAAGAAGCGGGGAGATTGATCTTCGTCGACTCAGGTTAACTTCGAGCATGACAGACACTCTCGTCTACGACGGCATCCTGATATCCCACAAAATACTTGCTGAAGACAAGTCGATAGTGCAAATGCAGAATAATAAGCACATGTTGGAGAGAGAAAAATTTTACATTTTAAAAACCCGGATAGTCAATCGTACAGATCGTTACATATCGGGGATCCTAAGACATGTTCCATTTCCGCTGGGTGCTTCAAGTAAGCAAGATTTGTCAATAGATCAAAAAATCCTTTACAATGGAGTATTGCAGATCCATGTGGGTGGGGAATCTATCGGCCCTGGGGCCACATACGAGAGGGATCTTGGATTTATGCTTCTAGAGAAAGGCCAGTATGAATGGGGATGCGTTTTTGATGCACCAGGTGATCAAGGAAAGAGAACAATCGGACGGGAACCAATCTACATTATTGCATCATAGAAAGAAACTTTCATATAACAACAACTTCATTATAATCGACTATGTACAACTAACTTAGAAAACCTGAAAGTTTGGACTACTTTCTGTCCAATTTGAAAGGCAAAGGCTTGGCACCCTCCGCTTCCAACTGTGCTATGTATTTTTGCCTCTTGATATCATTATAACGCTTCTCTTGGAAATATTTGAACCATGACGCAACGCAATTTTTCTGGAACTCGATACGTTCGCCTCCGCAGCTTGACTCAACCTGGTCATTCTTCTTTGGGTCTAATGAATTCTCGATGTTATTACTTTCAAGACAAGCAAAAAACTTATCGCGTGAGTCCCAGCATATCTTCCTTTTGGTTTTGTTTGGTGGGTCTACCACAGCTTCCTCTTTCGAAAAGAACCCCATTGTGCGTTTTCTGATTCTTCGACCTTCGTCATGCACCATTTCCCTATACTCTGATATGAGGCACGGGTGCGGGCATGGAACCCCCAGATGTGAGAGGTTCAGTGCAAACTTCTGTGAATATTTTCATCTATATTAACAGGTTTATATCTCCAGGAAATGAATAAAGGTAATGGATATTTTGATTCATGTCCAAATACTAAAATTTTGAAAGAAAGTTATTGTCGAATTATTAACTTACGCAAAAAAAAAATAAAATAAAATAAAAATAAAAATAAAAATAAAAATAAAAATAAAAAACAGAAGTAAGGGACAAAACGCATGAACTTTTCTGCAAAAACTTCTGCAATATCGCTAATTAATATGAAAAGCCAAAAATTACTTTCCATTCTAAAATTCGTAAAATCAAATAAAAATAACAACAAAGGTTCTAATAAGAATATTAATCTCAAACAAAACAATAAGTCCTTTAAATCTTTGAAAGCTCACTTTATCATAAAAGTTTTGAACATTTCACTCTTACTGCCTTGATATCTCACGTGACTAGGCTCTAAACTCGAGAAAATGCCTTACCGGCGGGTTTGACTCACAGACCCCGATGAGGATGTGCGTTGACGGTAAGAATTTATACATCGCAAAAACTGTGCGCCTGCTATTTCTGTAACTAGCTTTCCAATATGACAGTTTCGGGACATATAGATGAGTCGGTAGACATTAAAGAAGATAGAAGTGACAAGTTGCATCCTGTCTTTACTGTTAGATATAGACAGAACTCCATTGATACAACTGACTCTGTTCCTAGCGTGGGGTCACAAAAATTGCCGATCATCAAGATTTTGGGTACAGGTGGAACAATTGCAGCTAAAGGGGCACTGGCTATTCCTCAACCAGGGTATCACGTTGATTTGACGATTGAGGACTTGATTGCGTCGGTTCCAGACTTATCTCACACATGCGAATTGGAATTCGAGCAAGTGTTCAACATCGATTCTAAAGAGATTACTACCAGTCATCTCTTGCATTTGAGAAGTAAAGTACAAGAAAGTATTCAACATTTCGATGGTGTGGTGATCACCCACGGAACTGATACCTTTGAGGAAACAGCTTTCTTCTTAGATTCTACGATTGATTTCATGGACAAACCGGTGGTGATGTGCGGTTCCATGAGACCACTGACCTCCGTTTCTGCTGACGGACCTTCCAATTTATACCAAGCATGTGTCGTTGCATCTGATAAACAAAGCTGGGGAAGAGGAGTATTGGTAACACTTAATGATAAGATTGGCTCGGGCTATTACATCAGCAAAACCGATGCTAACTCGCTCGACACGTTCAAGTCATTGGGTCATGGATACTTGGGGAATTTTGTCGCAGGTGAAGCTCATTACTATTTTCCTGCCCTGAAGCCTAGTGGGCTTAGAAACTTTCAGCTCCCCCCTCTCTTCAGTGGCTCGCTCCCAGAAGTTGCTATCTTTTATGCTCATCAAAATTTTAACAACGACTTGATCAAGTTGGCTGTTGAGCATATGCATCTCAAGGGTATTGTCATGGCTACAATGGGCGCTGGGTCGTTATCTGATCTGACAAACAAGCTACTTGGTGAAATTTCTTTAGAGAAGCGTCTTCCAGTTATCTACTCCAAAAGATCAACTGATGGCATGATACCCATTAGCGGAATCCCGAAAACAGAAAACACTTACCTTGTGGCAAGCGGATACCTAAATCCTCCCAAGGCTAGAATATTGCTTCAGTTGTGCCTTTTCGAGCAAATGGACATACGGCAAATTAAGAATGTTTTTGCAGGGGTTTACGGAGGTTGAATTTCTGTTAGTGATTAATATTTATAAAAAGCATAGAAACAATGAAGTAGATTAACAGCACAAACCAGTAGAAAAACCACGAATGATATTAATGGGAGATTTCTGACGCAGTGTTGGCGAAAGCAAAACCGGAGTCCGAGGATGCATCCCCACAGAGCAAGAAAAACCCTAGATTCAGCGGCTTCTCGCCTCAAATACTTGGGGATCAGTCAGTAATTAATTATAAGCCTTCTCAATTTGGGATTTGTAGGCTTCTAAAATCTTCTTTCTTTGCAATTTTTGAGCCGAAGTAACGAAACCATTTTGGGGTGTCCACTCACCGTCAATAATGACAACATTTTCGATGAGTTCAATACCCCTCAAGCCTTGAGTTTTACCCGTGTTCAACAATGACTTATGAACAGCTGAGACCACTTTCTTATCAGTGTAGAAATCGCTGAGTTCCTTGGATTTCAATGAATCTGCATCAACGAGTTTCTCGTCTTGAAGAAGGTTTTTCAAGTGCTGCTCGTTAGGCAAGATGATAGCAATAGGCTTGACTTTACTTTGGTCAGCGTAAACGCAAATATTTGCTACCAAAGAATTGGATCTGTAAGTAGACTCCAACTTTTCTAATGCAATGTACTCACCATGTGCGGTCTTGACCAAATTCTTCTTACGGTCAATAATTTGCAAAGATCCAGACTCAGTCCACTGTCCAATGTCACCAGTCTTAAACCATCCGTCCTCTGTGAATGCTTCCTTAGTCTCCTTCTCATTTTTAAAGTATTCGGATGTTACTGGGCCTCCACTTAAGAGAATTTCACCTTGGTTGTTCTTTGCATAATAGCCAGCATCAGGCACATCGACCAATTTACAGGTGATACTACCGACCAAGCTTCCTGCAACACCGTATTCGAATTTGTCATATTCAACAATTGTTGTGTTAGCACACGTCTCAGTTAATCCATAGCCGATCAAACATTGTGCAATCAATGTAGAGATGAAAACTTGCGTATCTCTAGAAATCGGGGAGCCACCATTCAAGACAAAACGCAATTCGCCACCAGTGGCCGCCTTGACCTTCTTGAAAATAACATCAAAGATAGATCCACCAGGAATTTTGTATTGAGCCATAGTAGATTTGAGTTTGTAAGCAAGCCAGAAAATTTTTTGTACTGGCGATGGTAATTGCTTGATTTTAGCAAGAACACCTTTTCTCACAGATTCCCAAACAGTGGCAACACCAACCATGATATGAGGTTTGAATTCGGCCAAGTCAGAGTTACAGTTTTTGCAAGATGCATCAGTCAAGGTTTTGACATTTGCATAGCCAAGACAACCACCCCACCAGAAACAAAGAAGCTCGAAAACCATCTCGAAGATATGTGCCAAGGGCAAAAATGCTATGACACGGTCTCCAGGCTTGACTAAGTCGCGTCCAGCATTGGTGGATGGCCCAGCAATACCTGCCAAGATGTTGGCTTGGGTGATTACAACACCCTTAGGGTCACCAGTAGATCCGGAGGTGTACATTATACAACAGATATCCGAGGGCTTCGCTTTGCTCAGAATTGGTTTGTCAGCATCATCTTTGCCAAGAGCGACCACATCATTGAAGGAGTAGAATTTGATATCAGGACGTACCTCCAAAATCTTCTTCTTTGCAGCTTCTGCATCCCTGTAAAGCTTGCCACCGACTCTCTTGTCTTTGGAGTCGATATCATCCGCGTGAATGATATATCTAACATGCTTAGCCTTTTGCAATGGACGCACTAAAGTCTCCAAAAGAGCGTTATCTGTGTAAATTGCGTTAGACTCAGTCAGCACCAAAGAATGCGTCAAACCTTGCTCACCCAAGGTGTCATAGGCAGTCACAATTGCCATATTCTGGAACGAAGAAGCCAAGAATGTCTTCATCCACTTGTGCGAAGTAGCAGCGTAGATGTGAAGCTTATCTTCCTGATTAGGCTTCAAGCCAATCTTGGCAAGTCCGTGTGCATACTGTTTAACGACAGCCAAAAGCTCGGTATAAGTTTGGTATTGGTAGCTAGAGTATTCATAAAAAGTCCACTCTTTGTCAACTTCCTGTTCCTGTCCATCAATGACCTTTTTGACTTTCTTGGATTCGGTGTGAATCTCCACCAAGTCTCTCCAGCCCATCACTTTTCTGTCCTTGTGTTCGCGGACACATTCTTCGAAGTATTCAGGCAAGGTGGTGGCGGAGACACCGATGGGTCTTTCCAAGGCTGCATCTTTTTGAGCAGTTCTTCTTCTAGGGGCGGTCTCACCCTTCTTAGCCTCACCAACTGGAACGGTCAATTGGTACATTTTAAGTTGAAAGTGTTGGCAATTGGAAAAAAGGAAAGGAGTTTAAAATTGGCAGGTGGCGAGTAGGTGTGTATTTTTTTCCTTGGTGTTCCGGCGGTACCCGGTGACGAGGGCTTTTATAGAGTGCGGAGAAGCACCGTGCGACTCTTGCTTTTTTTTTTGGGCATGACCAAGCAAACAATGCTACGTAAAATGAATTGACAGTATTGAAAGAAAGTGGAGTGGGAACTGATATTTCTTTACTTAATCACTAAAATATAAACATCTAAACAAACTCTATTCAAAATCCTTCTAGATTTTAATATTACCAGGTTTTAACAAAACTTAAAGTCGGCGGGGAAAAAATTGGGTAGGCTTCAGTACACACTTTTCGGGTGTGTCCTTGGCGCGAGTGCCGAGCCACGCACCATGATTACTCCTTGTCCCACATGCGCCTGAAGATCGAACAGTCATAATAATATTTCACTGGCGTACAACCTGGCTCCCACACATTTGTGTTATTTATTCGTATTCAAATTGAGCAGTCGAATTGGTTGAAGAGAAAAAAAAAAAACAGCGGAGAAGCGTTAAGGGAAAGACTGCCTTTTTTAATTTGGGAGTTAATTATTATATTCACATTTTATTCTTGAGTCATCTTAGTCTTTTGTTGGGTCACCTATGCGCAAACCAAGAAAAGAATGCTCAGTATAGAAGGGCAAAAAATGATTTCGCCCAGGATCGAACTGGGGACGTTCTGCGTGTTAAGCAGATGCCATAACCAACTAGACCACGAAACCATATTGGAGATTTTCCCCGGTTAAGTGAATTCAGTTGAAATATATGAGAGAGAAAATCAAAGGGTCTTTTTTCGGGGCCCTTCATTTTTCGGTACCCTATCCAGACATACTCTAAGTTTGGTTCTATCTTTATAAGTCTTTTTCTATAATACTATTTGTTTCTTTAAAGAAGACATTCTTTGTCGCAATAATTTTAAAATGAGGAGGTAACTATTTTCCTGTACAATGTCCTCCGTGCTCTTCTATACAATACACACCTCATTTAGATCGTGGTTTAAGGGGCAAGACTATCTGAGGGCGAGTTACAAAATAGTCACGAGTGATTTGATTCTTCTGGTACAGCCGTGGTTTTCTAGATCGACATTTTAGATTTGAATTTTTTAAATCCCGACTTTTCCTGAAAAACCATAACATTTTATCATCAAATAGATATGCCCCTTTTTCTTGCGGTAACGGCAAAATCAGCTTTGATGGTTGGTGCCACTATAGGCTTGGCCGCAGCAGTACTTTCGAATGACCGAGTGATCGAGTTTGCAGCAGAAGCTCTACAGAAAGGAGCAGATCACCTCAATGAACATTTGAGAAACAAAAGAGCGAAGGTGGCACAGTGTATTCCAACAGGTGTCCCAGGGTCACGCGAAGGCCCGGTTCTAGCAAGCGAAGCAACAACACCAAGCGTTTCGGAGGACGAGTTTCAGGAAACTGATGACGAGACTGATTTAGAATACTATCACAACTCTGAATATAAATCGAACTCTACGGGTTTCAAGAAATTTTCAGAGGATGTATTAAGTATTCGAAGCTTAGATTGAACGAAGCGCGAAGGGAGAATGATGTTGCGAGAATGAACCTGCCCAGTACCAAGAATTTCCGGTGTTAGGAAGTAGGGAATAAGAGACATGAAAAATTAATAAATTTCGAGCATATGTGGTAATTGGTTTTGTGATACTTTAATTTTAACGTGCTATAAAACTTGCCGTGAATGAAATTACCTGGTCTGAACGCAATTTTGAGCTCATTGTTGTAAATGACCGGTAGGTAGAAAACATGGATCACGAATTATACACAGAGGCAGGAATTTATATGATAAGAAGAGTCTGATGCACTTTATCCTTGTATTTGTACATTTTTTATCTCAGCTTTCTTACATTTCCGGTTATTTAAAAAAGAGCATTTTATGATGACTCTTTCTTTTTCGAAATAATGTAGAATTAAAGAATTGAGCTGAATAATCTTGACTGGAACTTCTTCTTTTTTTTTTTTTTTTTTTTTTTTTTTTTAACCTTTCAATTTACTTCTGAAAGTAATTTCAAATTGTCTTTCCCCGAGTGCACATCCTGAAACAGAACCCCGCAATTCCAAATGTTAATTAGCGTATCCCATTTTCGAGAAAATTCCTTAGCCTGTACTGTCAGTATGACCACAAAGGGTTTATTTTGGGAGTTCTGTAGGTAAATATTTGACCGATAAATGAATTATCTTTATGTTTACAGAATAGATTCATTTCCTTGAAATTAAAATTAAGATTACTTCTAAAACCTTACCTGCAGCCAAATTGCCGATTTAACCCGAAATTGCCGGTATACTAAAGTTTTTGCGTCATGAAAAGCGGCCGATGTTTTCCAGCCAGGTGAATCGAGAAAAAAAGTGTTTTCAAATCCATTTTGTGATTTGAGATATAAAATGGGAATATCAATAGAGTTATTATTTCGAAAATTTCACGAGATTTAAAGTTCGAGAGTGGTATCTTGGTTTAAAGTAGCGTAAATTCGACACTTGGGTCTAAAATCAACAAATGGAAAAGCCCCGCATACATTTTCCCGTACTTTGCCGCGCGAAGGTTTCCCCACAATTTGCCATATAAGAGGGACAATATGGCTGCCCTAAACACAATTGATTTTTTTTTCTTTTTTTAAGCTAGAAAACTCATATTCAACAAAGTTCAAAATGCCTGGAAACCCCTCTTTAGTATTAAACAAGGTGGACGATATTTCTTTCGAAGAGTACGACTCTCCTAAAATCACTGACCCAAACGACGTTTTGGTCCAGGTCAAGAAGACAGGAATCTGCGGCTCCGATATTCATTACTACGCCCATGGTAAGATTGGAGACTTCGTGTTGACAAAGCCAATGGTGCTAGGCCACGAGTCTTCCGGAATCGTCGTTGAGGTTGGAAAAAATGTGACTGATTTAAAGCCCGGGGATAAGGTTGCAATTGAGCCCGGCGTGCCCTCTCGTTTGAGCGATGCATATAAGAGTGGTCACTACAACTTGTGCCCTCATATGGTATTTGCTGCAACTCCAAGCACAGATAAAGATGAACCAAACCCACCAGGAACCTTGTGTAAATATTATAAGTCGCCTTCTGACTTTTTGGTGAAGTTACCAGATCACGTGTCTCTTGAATTAGGAGCAATGGTCGAACCATTGACAGTGGGGGTCCATGCATCTCGTTTGGGAAAGATCACATTTGGTGATAACGTCATAGTATTTGGCGCAGGTCCAGTGGGAATACTTGCGGCTGCTGTCGCAAGAAAGTTTGGTGCAGCCACCGTCACCATAGTCGATATTTTTGACAGTAAATTGAAATTGGCCAAGGAAGTTGGTGCTGCTACCCATGTATTTAATTCTAAAACTTCTGGATCCTTATCTGAATCGTTACCCGCGGGAGTCAGGCCGGATGTCGTTTTGGAGTGCACTGGCGCAGAGGTTTGTATCCAACAAGGTGTAATCTCTTTGAAAGCAGGGGGCCGGTTTGTCCAAGTTGGAAACTCTGGAGGTCTTGTAAAGTTTCCTATCACCGAATTTGCAACAAAGGAGTTAACACTTTACGGATCTTTCCGTTACGGATATAACGATTACAAGACTTCTGTTGATATCTTGGACGAGAATTACAAGGATGGGAAGGAAAATGCTTTGATCGATTTCGAAGCTTTGATCACTCATCGTTTTTCTTTTAAAAATGCCATCGAGGCGTATGATAAAGTTCGCTCTGGCGATGGTGCGGTCAAATGCATTATCGAAGGCCCAGAGTAGCAAATGGGGAAGCTTACGATAAACCAATTTCTTTATTTAATAAAAAAGGTTAGTTGGATGATTCATGTTTGTAGCTCTAATTTCCAATAATACTATCAACAAGAGTTTTTTCATCTTGATTACTCTTTCCGTTATCATCCCCAAGAACTATTTCAAATTTGGAAAAAGTAGAAGAAGGTTCCCCATTTGAATGGTATTTGGTCAAGCTAGAATCAAGTGCGTACATGCCAGGTGAAAATTGAACGAGAGATGAAGATTGATTCACCAAGTCCGGCGTTTGGAACATAGAGCAATTTGCATGAGTTTCAGACTTTCTGTTGAAATTAGCCCCCGCTGTTACCGTATTACTCAACTCGATTGGTTTTGGCTGCAAAGTTGTGTTATCAAGCTGACAAACCTTTCCTGAATTCGACAATATTTTAGTTTTGTACTTGATGTACTTTAAAATCTTGAGGTATTTCAAATCTTCATCCATGTTTTCGTCATCCCAGTCGATTTCATTATTTGGTTCTTCATTTTCACTGTGATTGTCACTGTCATTCAAAAACTCTTCCTCCAACTCATCATTTATAATCTTTTTGAATAGTTGAAATTCTTCAACTCGTTTAATATCCAGTGGCTTGACTGCATGAGGCTGATAATTGATGAAAATTTGAGTGAAGAGGGAAATACTTTCGCTCAATACTTTCATGGTTTCATCATTCATACTACCTCCTTTCTTTGAAATCTTCAAATTGCAAATGAGAAGATACAACATTTGCAACACAATGAACTTCTTAAAGTTTATCATAGTTAATGATAAACCATTTAGAACTGGATTAAAAGGAGAACCAGGTATCACTTTACTGGGAAAGGGAGCTTTGGACTTCACAGCTCTCTTATTTCTTCTTGCCGAGAAATCATTCACAATAAATCCTTCATCATCAATTTCGAATTCCGAAGGAAATGTGCCATTCATGTATCTTTTGGGGTTGTCTGTATCATGAACCAGATCCAGGACTTCGGTGTGGGCATGGCCGACATGTTGAAATATGATAATGAAAAATGCCAAAACTTGCCGAGAAATACTTGCAATTTTGATATAGTAGCTCAGAGTTAGTTCGCGATCAATAACAAAATTGAGATAGTTCATGGATCTTATTAAAAGATAGTGGAAGTTCAACTGCAACTTGATCAATTGCGTTGCGGTCTGTACGTCAGGCAAGCCTGTGGTAACGTAATGAAGAAGCGCTTCTTCTGAAATGCCAAACTTTTCATAGATATTTTCACCATCAAAAGCAATTCGGCAATAGAGTGATGAGTCACCCGGATCTGACAATAGAGTCAATCCAATTTTATGTTTAAAAGGCTTTATGCTCATTTTTTTTTCTTTGAGTGATAGTGCCCAGTTGGAAAGATTTCTATCAATTGAAACAAATTGATTATAATTGTAATTAAGATTTCCGTCATTTCCATCACCATCGTCATCGTTTAAGATCCAGTCAAGGTGGCTTGTGTGTTCTTTCTTTGCTGCTATTGCCGGTCCGAAATTTTCTCCACCATGACGATCTTGTTTGAGGTACTCATAGTAATTAGGAGAAAACGAAGAGGGAATGACAATATTCATTAGATTCAAAAACTCGACGCTGGGTGCTAAGAGAGTCTCAAACAATGAATCCACTTTGTCTTCAAATGTTGGGTTGATAAGCAGACTTAACTTTTCAGGTGTGAGCTTAAAGTATCTCTCAATTGTAACTGGATTAATAACCGTGGTGTTGATTGTAGGTTTGAAGCCAAACTTCAAATTGAAGCATTTGAGCAAAATTTTGAAACCCCAAAAAATTTTGACACGGTCCCGACGCTGAGACAAAGTGAGACTCAAATCGTTGAAAAATAGATTATCACAGTTAAGATTGACACCTAGAATCCCAATGAAGGAATTAATGAGAGACGATAATACCAATGATTTCTCTTTGTTATTTGTGATGAGTGAGTAGTAGAAGAATAGCAAATAAGTATGCAATTGGTTAACGGAAACGTGGAAAATGTTCAAATATGGAAGGAAATCATAGAGTGAACGCACCAAACCTCCACCATCCATGTTACCTCGACGGAATGAGTAGTTTGGAGATTTGTGATTAAGCAATAGGTTGAGGTTGAGAGATGGGTCATTCATCAGGATCATGGCATATATCTGAATAACAAGGACAAGATATTCATTGACCACCTGATAGTCGTTGGTGGATAGATTGAATCCATTGATTGTAGCGTCATCATATGTGAACATAAATGGATACATGGTATGGAACGCATCATAGCCTTGCATGAAAATTTCATACTCAAAAATAGGAATGAAGGTATTGTAGTTTAAAAAGAACTGGATGATTTGGTGATCTAGCTCTTTTTTGGAATTATACATCTTTTTAAAATTGCTGACGAGCTTGATGAATAAATCATAAACGTCTATGGGAAGCTCTTCGCTAAGCAATCCTTGATTTCCCCTTGCCGGTCTTTTTATTGTCAAAGGATTATATATGACTTCTAAATCCTTGTTGTGATAGTTGTTGTAGTTGGAATAGGTGTGGTGGAATAGGTATGAGTCTGGGTCATCGAGTAGATAGTTGTGGGAGTTAGTAATTTTGAGAAAAGGTAGCTTCAAATTGATAAGAAGATGATTAAACTGCGACTCAAAGTTTAGATTGTCATTCCCTATGACAATCCCATTTTCGTCAAGATTGAAAATTTGATCGATCGGGTTGTTAATTTGAATCAGGTTAATCCTATTTTTGACAACCATTGAATCTGGTAGAATGCTTTCGTTAAAGTCAACACCGGATGAACTTTGCATTCTAACACTTTGCACTTCAGAGACCTGTGGTATGATATCCTCATTCATCTTGCTTGCGGTCGCGGCTTGGGATTGAAGTAACCTGACCTCTTTCTCCAACTCTGCTACTCGTTTTTCCAAACTTACCGTATATCCCTTTGGAAATGATCTCCGAGCAAGCTTATGCGAAACTGTACATTCAAAACCCACAGAAACGCATTTAGAGCATGGGTTTGCTCCATCGCACCTCGTCTTTTTGATACGACACCGATCACAAGCCTGTGAAGCTCTCAAACCGGTATCAGTATTAATAAATCGTGCATTAGTTTCACCGCCGGCCATCTTCAAGAAAGGGTAGAAATGTCTTTGCCTTTCTGTTTATCTGGACCTTTTTATTCTTTGCCTTTTTATTGTTTGCCTTTTCAAGAGATGGTCACCTTTTTCTTAAAGATATGACCGCCGATCACAACAGCATTAATACGTGTGAAATCGTTGTACAAGAATTCTGAAAATTAGCTCAGATAGTTCTTATATGCAACACTGTATGTAGCACCGACAGAAAGGTTCGCCCTAGTTCTCGGAAGCCAGATTCGTTTCGATAGCGTTGGAGGGTAAGTGAAAAAAAAAAAAAAAAAGAATTGCCGGGGAAGCGGAAGGGAAATTTATTTGGTTTCGCGTCTACCCCAGAAAATCCCCGGTTGCCCGAGAAATGAATGCGGGGAATACATTGTGTGCAAGTACACAACCCAATTGCCTACGAATCTTGGTCTGACCTAGATTCCCGAAGTTATCTATACCTTAGTGTTTTATTTGACCTCACTAATTAAATATAATGTACTGAGAACTCATCAACCAGCGAGCACAACAGTATAATGGTGTTTGGCTATCCTTTTAATACTTACCACCGGTTCTCTCACTTCTCAACTCCTTTTCTTGTCTCTCCACCTCAGCGTCGTAAACAATAAATTCATCCAAAGCCTTGCCACCAGGGACCATTGGCAAGACGGGAACCTTCTTTTCAACAAGGACCTCCATCAAGACTGGTCCAGTGCAATCCAAGAATTCTTTAACACCAGCCTTCATTTCCTCTTGCTTGTAAACTCTGATACCCTTTACACCCATGGCCTCGGCTAACTTCATGAAGTCAGGGTTGGACTGGTGTGTATGAGAGTATCTGTGCTCATAGAAAAGGGATTGCCATTGCGTGACCATTCCTTGCTCCTCATTGTTCAAGACACAGATCTTGACTGGGGCATTGGCTTGAACTGCAGAAGACAACTCCATAAGCGTCATGTTAAATGAAGCATCTCCATCAATGTCAATAACAATAGCATCTGGCTTACCGATTTGGG
The DNA here is from genome assembly GCA_030583145.1 of Metschnikowia vanudenii. Lineage (NCBI taxonomy): Eukaryota > Fungi > Ascomycota > Pichiomycetes > Serinales > Metschnikowiaceae > Metschnikowia > Metschnikowia vanudenii. The sequence goes on along the minus strand of JAJMHT010000001.1, from coordinate 124,504 downwards.
CTCCAATGGCTGCGGGCAACCCGAATCCCATGGTTCCCAAACCACCAGACGTGATGAAAGTTCTTGGATGTCTCCATGTGAAGTGTTGAGCGGCCCACATTTGATGCTGGCCAACACCAGTTGTGACGATGACCTCCTTGTCGTAATTTTGAGATTGTTCGGAAATTTCTCTGATCAAAGTTTGTGGTTTGATGCGGGAACCTGGAGTCTCCAACATGTAGCTGTATGGATATTGCTCTTTCCAGGCCTTGATTTGACCCATCCACTCTTTTCTCTCCTTGACTTCATTGATCAAGGGAATGAAAGAAGCCAAATTACGAGTCACATCACCTTCGACAGCCTCAGTTGCTTCGACTACCTTGTTAATATTCTTAGGGCTGATTTCGAAATGGATAATTCCACCTTTTCCTTGCTCAGCGGCGAGTCTGGCAGCAGGGGCAAATTTGCTCACATTACCAGTGACTCTGTCATCGAATCTAGCACCGAGAGCAATGATCAAATCGGCATTTTGCATGGCAGTGTTGGCAGCAGCGCTTCCGTGCATTCCTAAGAAATCCAAGGACTTTTCGTCCATTTGATCGAAAGCACCCATACCTTGAATGGTAGTGGTAACAGGGATTTGAGCCTTGTCAGCCAACTCTTTAAGCAACTCGGGACCTTTAGGATTGTTAAAAATACCAGCACCAACATAAAGCACAGGCTTCTTGGCTTTATTGAGAAGGTTTGCAGAACGCTCAATCGCCTCACTAGTGAATTTGGTGGTGTAGCGTCTGGTGATTTGTGACAACGCATTTGATGGCAAGGTGGTATTAATTGGAATTGCTTCTCTCAAGATGGAAGCAGTGACGTCCTTTGGCAAGTCAACCAAAACAGGGCCAGGTCTACCAGTGGTGGCAATTTCAAAAGCCTCGTTGATTCTCTTAGGAAGTTCAGCGACGTTCTTGACCATAACGTTCCATTTGGTACAAGGCCTAGAGATACCAATGACATCAGCTTCTTGAAATGCATCAGTTCCGATAGAAGAGGTAACAACCTGACCTGTAAAAACAACCAATGGAACACCGTCCATCAATGCGTCCTGCATTGGAGTGATCACATTAGTGGCACCAGGACCCGAAGTCACCAAGACGACACCAGGCTTAGCAGTGGCTCTAGCATAACCTTCGGCCATGTGACCAGCACCTTGCTCGTGTCTTGGTAAAACAAATTTAAATTTGTCGGAGTTGTAGATGGCATCAAAGACAGGTAAAATGGCTCCACCAGCGTAACCGAAAACAGTGTCAACCTGATGTCTCAACATCATTTCGTGAAAAATTTCACCACCAGTCAAGCCAATGAACGAGTCGTCCATCTCAACAGTCTTTGCCACGGGCTTTTTACGTTCTTGAGGTCCACGGTCAAACGCAGGAGCGGGCTGTGGTCTCCTGTTTTCCAGAGAGGATTGGCTCATGACAGCATTTTGGCTTTTCGTTGTGCTGATGAATCTGGCCAGTCTTGCAACGGTGAATGCAACAGGCTTCAGACGGGCAGCGAAGGCTGCTGGATTAGATCTTATGCTGCGAAGCATATTTAATTATTTAGGAATATGTGGTGTTCTGAAAAAAAAAACAGAAACAATGGGGGAAAAAACCGAGTATGTTTTGCGGATAGAAAAAGAATTAGGGTTCTCGACTCTGTCAAGGACGACTTTCTCGTCTTATACAGATCTCTGAGTCAGAGTTTTTTTTTTTTTTTTTTTTTTTTTTTTT